>CM074721.1:32852817-33080276 GCA_037306005.1 Rhinophrynus dorsalis | reverse complement strand
CCTACCTCCAGTCCCTGGTGGTCCAGCGGAGCGTCTTCAGATCTGTGCCTCCTTCGGCACAGATCCCCGCCACCCGAACATGCCGGGCGAGCACATGGCGGTACTCGTACGAGTACCGCCATGTGCAGAGCAGAGCGATGCTCGAGCCGATCCGAGCATCGGCCGAGCATGCTCGCTCAACACTAATGTGCAGCCATTATGTTATTTTCTGTGCCGTCAATCCCTTCCGGTACCTTAGGGTACCATGTAACGCCTCCTAGATTAAACTGGGATGGACAGCACAGGTGCACAGATGTCTCTAAACCAATATGTCTGCGCTGATGCCTGCCCGTCAGTCTCAGATGAAGTAGGACTTCTCAATAACACTGTACTTGTGCTGCATAATACTACTATTTCTAAGCTTATTGCTATATGAATAATTATTGGGGGGACTTTATTTGGAATTATAGTTCTGATTTAAAGCATGCGGTACTCATCAGGGCTCTTCTTCCTATCAATTTTGATGATAATCCAACATCAAGTTTGAGCTGTAGAATTAACTAAAGTTTCTCATAGGACCAAATGGGAAGAATTCATTTTTTCAGCAGTTTGGTACTCAAATCATCTTAATTGATTGTTATGAAACTTGCAGGATGTGAAGGGACTAAAAATCAGACTGGGAATCCAAAATTTCAACCAATTTCTCTGCTGCAATCAAAAGTTATGTACAAAGTAAAAATGTGAAATAACATAGAATCGTTGTTCAGTTGTAACAATTGGGCTTCCATACAGGCACTGGTTTTAAATCCCAGGAGCTCCTAGACAAGGCACTTTAGGTGCCCTTAACTATACTCATGACCACACCCCCCACCCTTAAATGACCCCGCCCCCAGTCCCATCCACTTTTCTCTGGCACAGAATCTATCCTCGGCCTATAACAAGAACAATGAGTTGGAGATATCTCTAGCATCCAGCAGGTTAAATCATAGCGTGTAAAGTAGTATACAACTAGTGAAGGGACATTGAGATTTATCTGGCCACACCCACACTTTAAAATATGGATATGGCCAGCACAGCTGAGGTGCCCTGTAAGACATCACTTTTAACTTGGTTATTGTCAGGGGTGAGGGGATGTTTGACTTTGACTTTAGACATTACTATTATTTTCTACCTGATTGCAGACCGGCTTGTATTTCAGTCCCGGCTTGTTGAGGATCATTTCCAGCTGCCTGCGGTTAAAGTTTGAAACTCCAATGGACTTGACCAGCCCTGCGTCTTTACACTCTTCCAGAGCCTGCACCAGAAATAGACAGTTATCATGTGGATAATTAATGCGTCCATGCTGGATCTCAGCTCATGTATAGATATCTAAAAAAATCATTACAAAGATCTCTGATGATTACATAACCACAGGGGGATTACAGTATCACTCACATGAGATAATGAGGAGTCCACAGCAAACAGAGATGGTAGGAGATCGTAGGGTAGGTCCAAGCCTGAACTTTGTAGGACGCTAGCAGTGAAAAAGAGGCTAAAAGGTCTAACGTCATGTGCACCACAGAATATAAAGGTGTTCTGTCCACTTCTCACCCCTTTCTCCTCCTTCCCACCCTGTTCCTCCACTTTCCACCCACTACACCTCCTCCTTCCCACCCTGTTACACCCACTTCCCCAGAACAATGACGGTAAGACCTGCCAACCCGATTAAGTCCCGCCCCCTTAATAACATGAATCACATCACTGAAATATTCCAGGTCACAGCCCATGAGTCATCTCTGGGGGCACTCCTGAAGAAATGATGAAGTTTCACGAAACGGTAGAGCATAGTTTTATCACTGTTTTACCAATATGTTGTATATCTGAGCAATTGCAATTTTATTTTAACCCCTTAACGCCTGTGTGCCATGCTATGACCGTCACACGTTTTTTGCGTTAAGTGGTGGTACGGTGGTGGTCATAGCATGTCACGTACATTTTACTTACAGCGCTCCCCTAGAGAGCTGTAAGTAAAAACGGAGATTGAAATTAACTCTTAGTCCTCAGTGCAGCATGCCGGTATGTGTCATAGGTCTCGTGTACCGGCATGTCAGACACACCAAAGTGGTCCTTAAAGGGATAGTAATACTTCATTTTATCTTTATTTTATTTTGTAGGCATTAAAAAAACATGAAGAACGATATAAGTCTTATCTCCCAAACCATTATGGTTGAGAGATATTCACAAGCAAAGTTTCCCCTCCTGCCCCTTTTACCTAGTGTAAGCCATCTCTTCTCAGATGTGGAATGCAGTCCATAGACCAGACAGATAACAGCAAGGGACAGTCTTCTTTGTATGAGAACAATGAAAGCCCTGCCCCCCTTGACAAGTTTTTCAGGTTTTTCCCTTATCTTAACTGAAGATTGTCCCTCTCTGCAGTCTACCTGGGCACCTCCCTTCTGATCTGCCTGAGCAGTGTTACATCAGTAAAAGGGGCGGGAGGGGGATACTTTGTCATTGAATTACTCTGGAACTACAACTCTGACAGAATTGAAATAACACTCTCCAAAGTCGAAATACTATGATGATTAATTAGAGTTGCTTTTATTATGAAACATTACTATACCATTAAGGGAATGTTAGTTCCCAGGACCCTAGACGTTAAAGGGTTAATTTAAATTTTATTGAATTAATAATCCCGAGTTTATACATTTTATAAATTACCCATGCTCCTATATTACTGCACTGAGAGGCCTCTTTATATATAGTCATTTATACTTGATCACCCTATGGTAAGACTGGCAGATATCCAGGACTCTACTGGAAGGTTTGACAAACACACTCCAGTGAGTCTATCCTGTATTCAAGTGAAGAGGGCCTGTGGTAAAGATTAGCAAGCAGAGATGTGTAACCGTCCTGTGGTTTATTCCAGGGCATCTATCATACTGCGAGGCAATTCAAAACCTCTCACTAAAGTGAGTGTGATCCCTTCCCAAAGGATGGAGGTGTGCAGCTATCGAAAACACTACACTTAGAGGGATATTTTCTGAGCTGTTGTTTTGTTTTGTCTGTTGCTGAATTTTAACACCTGCCTTAACACAATGCTGAGTTTTCAAACCAGTCCCCCATCTTCACACAATGTTGAGTTTTCACACGTGGCTTCACATATTGATGTTATGCACAAAAGAGAATTGGAGCAATCCAACTGTGCTGTAATGGAGGAATAAAACTTCCTACTGATGTAAATAATGGCTTTTATCTCATTATATGCTACAGAAAATACTGCCTTGATAGACAATGAACTGATATCTCACTAGCATTCAAGACTTAAGCCTGTGAGTGCCAGGGAGGTATCCAACACATTGCGTTGCAGTGCTTTGGATACCTCCGAGGCATTCCAAGGGTTAAATCAATGGTTGTTTGGGAATATCTATTTTCTCCTGTTTGGGGTAGTTGGTTTATTCTAGAATTGCTCATCTTTACTTCATACACACACCCCACTGAGCAGATTGGGTTGTGCACACCAGATCATCGGTTACAGGGTGATGTACATGTCCGGGAACTTCCTGGTCTGTGCTCCCCAGAGGGGAGTCCTGTGGTGCCGCTGAGGGGAGAGAAATGACGAGATTTGTGTCATAAAAGGGCAGGGCTTAACATGAGTGGGGGCGGGACTTGTAAAACAAAATAATAGCTAGAATAGGCTGGGGAAGGAGGAGAAGTGGGCGGGGAGTGGGAGGAACAGGGTGGGGTATAGTACAAGTGGGCAGAGTTTCATCAGAAACTCCCCACATCCGGAGAATCAGATTCTGCCCTGGAGACCTGGTAATGAAGAGTCAAGACCAGAGTATCCGGGGCAAAAACGGAGAGTTCCCAGCTATGGAGATGTAGAGGGGTATAGAAGGAGTACAATAAGTGTAGTGATTAAGTGCTTATATAGACAGTCATAAGGGGAAGTCCAGGTGAATATACATTAGGATACAAAGTCCCTGCCCTGTAGAGCTTACAATCTAAGTATTGGATGGGTGACATACAGATACGAGCAGGTAGAGGAGGAAGTGCAGTTTTTGAAATATGAGATAATATTTCCCTATTATGGTAGTGTCTCTCTTCGTTTGATGATGTAGAGGGTTGGTGAATACTGGGTGGTAGGGAGTTCCAGAGGTAGGGAGCAGTGAGGTGGTGCCCCAAAACTTTTCTGCAGTAGGGCCCTCTATTGGCTAGTTACATCACTGAGTCCAAACTATATTGCATGACAGTGTGTCTGAATGATGTGGCTCTTCCACCTGTGGGCTCTTATCATCTGCCCACTTTACCCTATTAATAAAATGGCTGGTTAAGCTTCTCAATTGCCACACTAGAGTACAATGTGCATCTTACCTCCCACGTTTGTAGAAGATCAGGATTATCAAATAAGTACTGCCCATCTTCATCCACTGCAATGAGGCCTTTTTCTGGCTTCAAGAAAGTACAAAGAAATTGTCTCAGGCAGTTTACTTTTAAAAGGTGGCACACGAAAGAGCGTGCAACCGCATAATACATTAACTATGTGACCAGGATTAAAATGGCGGCATGAGAATCTCGCACTGCATGATTGTTTGAGATTCTTAGGTCACCTACTGAAAAGGGTGCATCCCGGTCTTGCTGGCCGTCTCTATCTCCCCTTAGATGTTATTTTAATTTTGAAGCGGGTGTTCCTGTTTCAAGAGTGCAGGTTGCCAGCCCAACACCAGCGGGAGAGTCCACCCTGTTCTAGTTATAAAAAAAAGCCAAACAAAAAAAAAACACCTGTGTTCCTGGAGGTGGCTCGCTGCCCCGGCTCTGTCTCCACTTCTCTGCTTTTTTCCCACACAGACTAAAGGAACTCAGCAGCACACACCTGAGCCAGCGCTGCACTATGGAGGGGTAATCAGTGATTTAAATTAAAATAGCATATAAGGGGAGATAGAACGGCAGATGGATTAGTCAACCCTTTGCGAAATGCTAACATGTGATGATGACAACACTGTCACTGCACTAAAAGAGAGATGGATTGATGAACCAATGACAGAGCTGGCCAGCATGACTGGTATGCTCCCTTTCAGTAGGCGACCTGAGAATCTTGTGCTGTCATGCAGAGCGAGATTCTCATATCGCCATTTTAATCTTAGCGATATAGACATCGTGTAGAACTAACACTTTATGGGCCTTACAAGAACTTTTCAACAAAGAAAGAAAAAAGATATATGGTCCCAATAATGTAATAATGTCGCTATTAATAAATATAATTACATTATATTTAGACTAGAATATTATAATTAGAATTTAATCTGTCTCAAATCCGACTCTCTCTAGATAGCTAGATGGAAAGAGACACGTGTACAGTGGCCGTTATCAAATAAGAAGTCCCCTTAAAGGGTTTATTAACACAAAAATATGGATATATAAAATTATATTATTACAATTATATGGAATAAAAAATATAAAAATAAATCGCAGTCTGAAAAGTTTTGTGGCAATACTGGCATGGTATTGCTGCGAAATGCGCTAGACTGGGATTTGCCATTTTAGTCTTATATTTTTTATTCCATATCATTGTAATAATATGATTTTATATAATCATATTTTTGTGTTAATGAATGCCTTAAGGGGACTTCTTATTTGATAACAGCCGCTGTATACACATATCTCTTTCATTAGATATCCGGGGAGTCTGATTTGAGACTAATTAAATTCTCCAAAGGCATGTTTGTCAGGTTTTCAAATATTTCTACACTTGGCCACCAAATGATGCGTACATATGTTTATGAATTATATTTATTAATAACTACATTATTACACTATTGGGTGCACTCTGTGTTTTTTCTTTCGTATGTTGCACCACTTTGGGAGAGTGTGAGAGGAGGTCGGCAAAGCAATGCATTGTGTACCCTCCTGGCACTCATAGGGTTAATGTTTAGCTAGTGTGCATACAGCTGTTGAAAATATCAGTTTATTTGGTTTCTTAAAATATTTTAGGCAGGGCTTATAATTTTAAGTGCTTTGCTACTAGCCAGACCTGAAAAGTTACTCGCCACTGCAAGCCAAAACATACCCACCAGGGCTGAATTTCTACTCGCCAGGGTTACATTTTCACTCACCATTGGCTAGTGGAGAGTGGAAATTTTGAGCCCTGTTTTAGGTATACATTTACATATCAATGGCTGAAGCTATGGGTTCTATTTCTATCTAAATAGGTCTAAGACAAATGGATAACCAATAATAGGGTGTAATCTTGTTCAAGCAAGCTAAAACTACCCTGTAATCCCCACCCCCATACCTTCATGGACATTGGCATATGGATGATATAGAGATCGATATAGTCCAGTTGTAGGTCCTCAAGAGACTTCAGCAGACCTTGGCGGACAAGCTGGGGCTGGTGGAAAGTGTTCCAAAGCTGAATAAAAGAATTTGTAGATATTAGCACCTGTACATATCTGTTATAAGAGGTGAGATAATTAGTGCCTTTACTGCACAGATCTATTATAAGTAGTTAGAGAATTAGCACCTTCACTGCACAGATCTTTTGAATTTTTTTTGTCACTTTTTGTACACTTAATATGCCATAATAGGACTGGGTCAGTGACTTGCCTTGGTGGGAAGGAGTTGATGTTCCTTCAGGCCAATCCCTCTCCCTATCAATTTCTGAGGCTTCCGTCCACAGAGGACGCTATATTTTGGAACCCTGGAGTAGGCACAGTAGGCACACAGACGACTCCAGAGCCACAGAACTGAACTTCCTGTTGTCCAATGGAATCTTCAGCACCCTGGTCAACTACTGTCGGTCTTCTTCTTCAATCTTCCTTCTTCTGTTTTCTCTAATCTTCTTATTTTGTATAAAATAAAATGTCAATGTAAGTTTAAAAAAAAAAAAAAAAAATGTCCCCAAGATATGCCATAGTTAATCCTTTAAAAATATTATCCAGCCAGTGCTTTATAAATTTATAAAATGTATAAAAAAATAAATAAATATGTAATATATGTTTTCCCATAATCAAAAAGCCATTCCCATGGTTAAAGAAAATTCCGCTGCCACCTCCTCTGTTGGTTTTGGAAGCAATGTCTAATGATACAGACCCCCCTCCATATGTATGGGCCATTGCCCGAGTCCCAATCTGTGCAACAAATCCCATCTCTCAAACCTTTATGGTTTGAGAGATATTAGCCCCTAAAGTTCCTCCCTCCCATTCTCCTGACGTCAGCTGTAAGCTGACAGCAGGAGTTCCTGGTCTGGGGACCGACAGGCGTCTCTTCAGCAGAGCCGCAATAGCTCGATTTTAAAATAAATACTTAATTGGAACGGTCTACAAAGTGTGCTTGGTTTGCAACCACACTTTTTAGACCATTCCATAGAAGTATTTCTATTTAAATCGTGCTACTGTGGCTCTGCTGAAGAGCCACCTCATGTCGGCCGACACGGATCTCCTGCTGTCAGCTTTACAGCTGACATCAGGAGAAAGAGAACTTTAACGGTGAATATCTCTCAAACCATAAAGGTTTGAGAGATAGGATTTGCTGCATACAATTTATTTTTCTTTAATATACAAAACAAAAACATATGTTTATGGGATATTACTGTCCCTTTAACAGAGACTGGCTTGGCCAGTGGAGCCAGCGGAGGCGGCAGCGGAATTTTCTTTAAGCATGGGAATGGCTTTTTGATGATGGGAAAACATATGTTACATATTTATTTTAAAAGGTCTGACTGGATAATATTTTTAATGGATATGCCACATTGCATTTAACCCTTTAAGCACCAGAGGGGTACCCCTCCGGCACACAAAGGGCTAACTATGGCATATCTTGGGGCATTTTTTTTAACTCACATCGAGATTATATTTTATAGGACAGTGGATGACAGGTACGCAGATCTGAGTGTTAGGCTAGTGTTAGGGGTAGTATTGCTGCACTTCACTGTTAGAGGTAGTGTAGGGTTAGTGTTTGGGAGGGTGACTGTATGTTTGAGCTAATGATTGGTGCTTGATGTTCCCATTATTAACTCTATTTAGTGGGAGTTTTGGGAATTTAACACTCAAAAGGGACATTTGGCCACAAGTCCTTTTCTGTGGCCTAACATCTGTTGTGGTTTCAGCTGGTAGGGCAAATGAATGATGACGTAGACTTTTTTTTTTTTGTTAGTAGCCAATTTTGCCCCACTGCAAGTTTTACAGACAAAATTTAATCGAGCACTAAATCCCTTATTTCAAAAGTAACATTCTCATTTCATTGTGGAAGCTAAATTTCTAAATACGCACCTCTGAAAGGTCAGATCTCTCTGCCTATTATGGGAACATACCTTAGAGGTATAAAACACATCTTCTCTCTTTAGAGTCCCCTCAGCAAACTTTTCCCGGAAGGCCTGTCCAATGCCTGTCTCTGATTGGTACAGGTAGGCTCCATCCACATGGCGGTATCCAATGTCAAGACCCATTTTGGTGGCATTTTTCACTGTATCTATAAGACACTGTGGAAGTACAAGTATAAAAGACATATAAGTCAGACAGGGCATTAAGTGAAACTTTGATTCTCAGGCTTAAGGATTTTCTGTTTTATGTAAAAAGTATGAGAGAAACATTCACAATTAACCTTGGTGATCGATTTAGAGGTCCTGAAATACATTTTGGACCAAAGGGAACAGGGAAGGGAAGCACTCCACAGACAATGAAGGGTAAGGATTGGGCTGCAGAAGATAGAAGGAAGGGCTGGGTCAGGCCTCTGGCATCATGATGTAGGACGCGAGGAGGTAATTGGCAGCGTGTTCGAGTGGTGTCGACCGGAACAATGAGGAGGATAGATGGGACAGACGGGGTTTTGGCATCCAAAGCAGCCCAGCAGCACTAGTCTGATTTTTAGATGTGGATCCCATTTGCCTTACCCCATCCTATAGGTGCACTCTTACCCAGTTTGGAGTTACTGAGCAGTATTTCTGGGTCAGGTAGCAGCCTTCCTCTGCATAATCAGCATAGGATTGTGCCTTGCTCTTCCTCCTACACCTCTACTAGACTGGATGTCTTGGAGCTGCACCTCAATATAGAGATGTGTATCTGATCAACTGCAAAATGGACTGTAAAACGGACTGCAACCAACAGACGTAATAACAGCTAGCCTACTGAATTTTTACTTGAGAGGATGAAGGGAGTGGTGTTACCTCAGGCTTTGAGTATTGAAGGCGACTGAAACTGTTACACAAGCAGTCCGGCTCAGCATATGAAGGAGGTAACAGGAGTGGCTATTGTCTTCTTGTATGTATAAATGCAGTGGAAGAAGTAATAAAGAAGTTGGTAATACAGGATAAAGTGGAAATATATGTTATGAGGAGGTAGGGGGTATACCTGGGGTACTCAGTGTCAATTTGTTTATATCGGCAGGGCTGGATTTACATCTTAGGAGCCTGTAGGCACAGTACTCTGAAGCGCCTCTTCCCCCATTGGCCATCTCCACAATGCTCCAAATCTCCACATTACCCCCCATCACCATATTGCCCTCACATTGCCCCCATCAGCTCCACATTCCCCCATCAGCTCCATATTGCCCTCACATTGCCCCCCATCATCTCAACATTGACCCCATCAGCACCACATTCCCCCCATCAGCCCCACATTAAGCCTCACAGTGCCCCCCCCCCATCCGTTTCCTACCTCCCTGGTGGTTCAGCCGCACAGACCTCTACACAGCTGGAGCTCCCGCACGTTCTTCTCTTTAGTAATGCAGAGCGCTGGGAGATGATGTCATCTCCCAGCGCTCTGCATTACTAAATAGCCAGGGGAGCTCAGCAGCTACAGGTCTGTGTCCCGAAGAAGGCACAGACCTTACTATGCGGTGGGCGGTGCAGCACGCCACTTAAAAATAAATAAATTAATTAATAAAAAAAATACAAATAAAATATTGATTCCAATGGCAGGCGCCCCTCTGTGGGGTGTGCCTGTAGGCAGATGCCTACTCTGCTTTATGGCAAATCTGGCCCTGTATATCGGACTGCCTCAGGAGTGTTTGAGAGGGTCCTGGGACTTGTTACTGGGTTAAAGAGTGGAAGGAGGAAGTAGATCCATCTCCTTGGGGTAAAGTGGGGAAGGAACGAAAGGATTATAAAATTACCTGGAGTTACTCGGGCTGGAGGAAAAACAAAAGAAGACAGTTATTTGAGGTCATGTGAAGGGGAAGTATCCGTATGATTCCTATCTCTTTAACTGTAAAATTTAAAGGCCAGCGGGGGCTCAAAGCCTAAAAACAACTTGAATAGAGTTAAGGTGAACTATCGGTTTAAATCATTAGACCTTCCCCCTGAAGTACAAAGGGTATATTTAAAAGGTAAAAAAGGGATAAAACTTTTAAATGTTATATGAGTTTCATTCTAAGTTCTGGCTGTTATATCTGAAAGATGGCACCTAAGAGGGATAAAGAGAAGGATAACGATAAGGGAGTTAAACCAATTAATACCTATTACTCCCCGAAATCGAGCTCAGCTGGAAGAAGATCGGGACAATTAAATCTGGGCTCCCCAAATACTGGTAAAGTTGGGGAAGCTTTGGCAGGTGAACAACCTTTTGAGGGGATACAAGAACCTCCAGTTGTAGTAACTCAAAATATATTGACTAATGCCCTGGAGGATCTTTTGGGAAAAATAAAAGTAGATCTAAGGGCTAATATAGCTGAAATAAAACAAGAGGTTATAAGTATAGCGGATAAATTAATATCACAAGGTAAAGAGATTCAGAGTTTAAATGGAGAACTACAGAACCTCAGGGAACAGAATAAACTACTTAAAGGGACAGTAGTGTTTCATAATAAAAGCAGCTCTAATTAATCGTCATAGTATTTGGACTTTGGAGAGTGTTATTTCAATTCTGTCAGAGTTGTAATTCAAGAGTAATTTAATGACAAAGTATCCCCCTCCCGCCGCTTTTACTGATGTAACACTGCTCAGCCAGATCAGAAGGGAGGTGCCCAGGTAGAATGCAGAGAGGGACAATCTTCAATTAAGATAAGGGAAAAACTTGTCAAGGGGGACAGGGCTTTCTTTGTTCTCATAGGAAGAAGATTGTCCCCTGCTGTTATCTGTCTGGTCTATGGACTGCATTCCACATCTGAGAAGAGATGGCTTACACTACGTAAAAGGGGCGGGAGGGGGAAACTTTCTTGTGAATATCTCTTAAACCATAAAGGTTTGAGAGATAAGACATCATTCTTCATGTTTTTTTAATGCCTACAAAATAAAATAAAGTTAAAACGAAGTATTACTATCCCTTTAAACAAGAAATAAGTAAGATGGACCAAAAGCTTACAGAACTAGAGGATCGACATCGGAGGAGGAATCTTAGGATAAAGGGAATACCAGAATCTGTAACGCAGGATCAACTGGAAACGTATATTCTGGAACTTATGTCATATTATGTTGAAAGAGTTAACCTTGGGACATTTCCATTTGTGAGAATACATAGATTACCCAAGCCTAAGGATCTTAAATTTAAAGATAAATCAAGAGATGTCATTGTATGCTTCCATAAGTGTTATATCAAGGACATGTTCCTGAAAGAGGAGAGGAAGAGAACAAGACTGGAGAAATTTGCTGACATAAATCTATTTGCGGAAATCTCAGTAGCTACTAGAGCGTCAAGGCAACGTTTTGCTGAAATGATGACTGTCTTAAAGGGATAGTAATACTTAAGTAATACTTAAGTATCCCTATAGCAAAGCACTACTTAAAAAAACGTATTGCCCCCATTGTCATCTCTCAATCCTTTATGGTTTGAGAGATGATCGCTTCTAAAGTTGCCCTCTCCCTCCCCTTCCCATAGTCAGCGTTCTAGCTGACTGCAGGGAAGAAAGTCGTACGACTTTCAGGCGGCTCTCCAGCACAGCCGGATCGCGTTACTAAAAAAGAAAACTTTCACTCAAATGGCTTGCAAGCACACGTAGAAGACTGTTTTAGTGAAAGTTTTTTTTTTTAATTAACTGATCGTGTCTCTGCTGCAGAGCCGCCTGATGATCTCTGACAGGATTTCCCTGAGTCAGCTAGAATGCTGACTACGGGGAAGGGGGAGGGCAACTTTAGAAGTGATCATCTCTCAAACCATTAAGGTTTGAGAGATGAAACTGGGGGCAATACGTTTTTTTTTTTGCTATAGGGATTAGTAATATTTAAGTATTACTATCCCTTTAAGGGAGAAGGGAATAAATTATAGATGGGGATTTCCTACAAGGTTAATTACTACAATTGATGAGGTTCAGTTTATATGTGGGGACCCAGAAGAATTAAAGAAAAAATGTACCCATTTAGGTATTACTAGATAGCAGGATGACAGTGGGGAGAGGGAATAGAGCGAGGAGAAATTAAGATGGAAGAGGGGTAAAACTGTTTATTGTCTTTTTTTTTTTTCTATAGGTGGATTTATCACAATTTATTAGATGGGGAGGAGAAAGAGAAATGGAGAAAAGGGATATTATTAGGTAAATAGGTATATACTTAAATAGGGTAAAATAGTTTCACAAAGGAAAGGAAGGGAGAAAGGAGTTAAGGGGCCACATTAATAATTATGGAGATTATAGATTTAAAGGGATAGTAATACTTAAGTATTACTAATCCCTATAGTAAAGCCCTACTAAAAAAAAAACGTATTGCCCCCAGTGTCATCTCTCTCAAACCTTTATGGTTTGAGAGATAATGGCTTCTAAAGTTGCCCTCTCCCTCCCCATTCCCCGAAGTCAGCATTGTAGCTGACTGAAGGGAAATCCGGTCATAGATCGTCAGGCGGCTCTGCAGCAGAGCCGCGATCACGTTAAATAAAAAAAAACTTTCACTAAAACGGTCTTCTACATGTGCTTGCAAACCAAGCACAAACCACGCACACGTAGAAGACCATTTCAGTGAAAGTTTTCTTTTTTAGTTAACGTGATTGCGGCTGTGCTGGAGAGCCACCTGAAAGTCGTACCACTTGCTTCCCTGCAGTCAGCTAGAAAGCTGAGTAAGGGGAAGAGGGGGGGAGAGGGCAACTTTAGAAGCGATTATCTCTCAAACCATAAAGATCTGAGAGATGACACTGGGGGCAATACTTTTTTTTTTAGTAGGGCTTTACTTTAGGGATTAGTAATACTTAAGTATTACTATCCCTTTAAAGGTTTGGCTTTAAGCAGTGTATTAGTGTTAAGTGACAGCACAAAGTAAAGTTAGGGAAATAGAATAATTTGATTGAATGGTAGATTTTCGTCATATAGGGATTAGGGCACTTATAAAGTAGAAGTGTAAATAGTAGGTACACTAAAGGTGCAAATTCATAAGTAGTAATTGGAGGTTGTTTTTTTTTCTCTATCGGGATTTAATATCTTAGAAAGGGTGCTTCCTATTAAAAGATTAAGGGGGAATTGTGCTTACCTCAAGGCTGTGAGATACAGGAGATATTATATTAGGAAAAGAGTAGATCAGAACTGAAGATTAAATATGGTATCGCCTTTGAGTATCTATCAGTATTATTAGTACTCATATGTACATGGAGAGCTGTGGCCTTGGTGCCGGGGGTAGAGATAAGTGGGCCATCCGGGGCTTCCCACCCCGGGTAGGTGTGCTTGGCGGGTCTCCTTGGCGGGTGGCTGCGATGCTGTTGTCTGCTTGGGGGGGCGCGTTTGGCATGCTGGCCCGAGGCGGGGGGCTCCAGGCGGCTCGCGGCGGAGCTCCTGGTGGGGGGGGTGGGTGCGTTTGGGACCACTGGAGTTGGGGTCTCAGTAGCGGGTGTGGGGAGCCTTGAAGGTTAGTGATTGTCTCATTTTTTTTTTTTTTTTTGTCTGGTCGACACTACCGGCACTTAATGTTTTTTTATATCCACTGAATTTGTTTTCGGGGATTGGTTAGTGATTTTTATTCACTGGAAGATTTGAAGTGAGGATGTTTGAATGGATGAAAGGATGGTTGAGGTGGTATTTACCTTTTGATATGGAGATCTATAGGTTGTGGCTGGGGTGGTACTGGGGGAATAGCTTCGGTAATGACTAAAATTAACTGTATATCAATAAATGCTAGGGGACTTAATTTGCCGCAGAAAAGGGCATATCTCTATAATACAATGATAAGGAAAAATATCCATATAGGTTTTGTCCAGGAAACCCACTGGGACTCTAAGGGGGTGACTGTGACAGGGGTACAGGGGTTACTGATTGGTAGACCGAGGGTTAAGCAATTTATCCAGCCAGACAAGAAGATAATACATTTCATTTATTAGAGAGGTCACGGCACACAAACATAGGACAACAATTACAGGTAAACAAGGGTAAAACATAAAAACTAAACACTTCTGCTGTTCTCTTCTTGGTTGCACAGATTGCCAGGGGTTACATATAATACTCACAGTCCATTTTAGCTTAAAGGGATATTAATACTTCGTTTTAATTTAATTTTATTTTGTAGGCATTAAAAAAACATGAAGAACGATATAAGTCTTATCTCTCAAACCTGTATGGTTCAAGAGATATTCACATGCAAAGTTTCCCCCTCCCGCCCCTTTTACCTAGTGTAAGCCATCTCTTCTCAGATGTGGAATGCAGTCCATAGACCAGACAGATAACAGCAGGGGACAATCTTCTTCCTATGAGAACAATGAAATCCTTGTCCCCCTTGACAAGTTTTTCAGGTTTTTCCCTTATCTTAATTGAAGATTGTCCCTATCTGCAATCTACCTGGGAACCTCCCTTCTGATCTGGCTGAGCAGTGTTACATCAGTAAAAGGGGGGGAGGGGGATACTTTGTCATTGAATTACTCTTGAACTACAACTCTGACAGTAGTGAAATAACACTCTCCAAAGTCCAAATACTATGATGATTAATAAGAGCTGCTTTTATTATGAAATATTACTATCCCTTTAATGCTGGAGCTTACACATAGTCCCACTAGAGGCAAGAATGGGCGCCTCGCCCACTACACATGCTGCTGGATTACATGAAGGTTCCTTGTATCTTTTAGTCCTTCCTGACAGAGGAGTTGGGAACGGCATCCTAAGAGATTATCCCCAGCCACTTTGTTAAGTCTTGGGCCATAACCACCGAAGTTTAGCTTCCTGGCCACAATCCTTGTGGTGGGAACATCAGCGCACAACTGAAAAGGGGACCTGGCCACTACAGTGCCCGCCTACAAAATAAAATAAAGTTAAAACGAAGTATTACTATCCCTTTAATAGATCTATATCAGACAAGTGTTGGAGATGTGAAGAAGGAGTCGGAACCATGTACCACATATGGTGGGAATGCCCAGGCTTAGCTGAAATAAAGAAGGAGGTAGTGGATCTTGTTGAGGTTATCTTTGGTCATCGGATAGACTTAACCACACAGGCATTCTTATTTTTGCTGGATTTACCATTAAATAAGAAGGTACAATGGGCTTTACTTGCAAATATCTTTATTGCAGTAAAGATAGTTTTGGCTAGATATGGCAGAAGAGCTTTGACTCCTCCAGGGCAGGAAGTAATAAATCAGATTTCCTATCAGTGTGTTATGGAAAGGGGATTTTATATCTTACACCAGGATGTCCGGAAGTACGAGGAGATTTGGGCATTATGGACTAAGGCTTTCCCCCTAGAATAACATCAAACCCTATGGGAAGTATTACCCTAGCCACTAAGATCTCCAACCAAAGGGAATTAGGACATTATTAGAACCACCTCTAAGTAAAATACGTCAAGGAATGAATGTTGGATGGATGAAAGTGTAAGTTAGTTAATTGTTATATGAAGAAAATAATTTTCTATGAGGGAATTATCAGGATGATTAGTAGTAAGCAAGTGAAATGATGATTCTTGTTTGGAATGAAATTTTGATTGTAAACGGATAATTTTATATGATTTTGATATGTTACGATGGAAATAAAGAAGAAGAAAAAAAAAAGACAATAGAAGGAACGGGAGCAGGCTAGAAGAGATGAAGAGGGCCAAAGTGATGGAATGGAGGAGACCTAGCCAGAGAGATGGAAAAGAGTGGGGGGAGTAGGAGAGATGCCAGGGAGATGAGTGGTCCAAAATGATGCAATGGAGGGGAGTGGGCCAATTAGACGCCAGGTTGCTGTGCAGGCCAGTGGCATTCAAGGGAGTGGAGCGGGCTGAAGCAATTCAAGGGAGTGAATCGGACTGAAGTGATTCAAGGGAATAGAGTGGGACAAAGAGATTCAAGGGAGTGGAGCGGGCAGGAGCAATGTAAGAGAGTGGAGCAGGCAGAAGCGATTCAAGGGAGTGGAGCAAGTCAAAGAGATGGAAGGGAGTGGAGTGGGCCAAAGATTTGCAAGGCAGTGGAGCAAGCAGAATCAATGCAAGACAGTGGAGCGAGCTGAAGTGATGCAAGGCAGCGGAGCAAGCTGAAGACATACAAGGCAGTGGAGCGAGCTGAAGTGATGCAAGGCAATGGCGCAAGCTGAAGACATACAAGGCAGTGGAGCAAGCCAACGAGATGCAATGGGTTGGGGCGGGCCAAAGTGAAGCAAGGGAGTGCAGTGAGCTGAAGCAATGCAAGGGGGTAGAACAGGCCAACTCAATGTAAAGGGGTAGAGCGGGCAGAAGTGATGCAAGGGGGTGGAATGGACTGAAGTGATCAAAGGGGTTGGAGCGAGCCGAAGTGATGCAAGGGGGTGGAATGGGCTGAAGTGATAATAGGGGTTAGAGCGAGCCGAAGCAATACAAGGGAGTGGAATGGGCCGAAGCGATACAATGGAGTGGAATGGGCCAGAGATACAAGGGAGGGGTGCATGCTGGAGTAAATGGGTTGTAGGGTATGCCATGGGCAGAACAGAGGGAGCAGGCTGAAGGAAAGGGACATGAAAGGGAAGCTGTGTTACCTTGTACAGATGTCTGACTCCAATAAGAATATAACTGACATCTGAAGGTAAGCAAACTTTTTTTTTAAATTTCCCTGATATTAAAATCATCACTCGTGCTTTAACCCTTTGAGTGCCAGAGAGGTATCCAACACATTGCACTAATGTTTACCCTTTATCTTTTATACTCCATTTTACACTTCCTATATTGGATATAGTCTCTGGTAATGACTTTAAACCTCCATGAGATTATTTTCACACTAAATATAATTTTTCGGCCTGTTGATATGTTTGTAATGCCCACCAGTCCTTGTGACCAATGAGGGACGTCCACCCACCTCTTCCCAATCAGTGGACATGTGGGTGGTGACGTCATCAAGCAACACGAGCAACGCTGGGGTTTACAGGGTATTTAACACATGGCCTGTATTCACTCTGGTAGTCTTGATAAAGGTCCAATTGGTGGACCGAAACGTTGACCATTTGTTTTTTGCCTAATAATAAAAAACTTTTGATTGTTTCAAAAGAGACCCACGGGTGCTGCCCCTTCTCTCTTTCTACATTTGATTTATTGGGATTGTGCACCTGGGCAACAGCTATTTTTCAGAGGGAGTGCTTTCATCTACTGTTATAGCTATGTATATATATTATATAAAAAAAAAAAATATATATATATATATATATATATATATATATATATATGAAGTGGTGGGGATGGGAGCACTCACTCTTTCTAGTTGATATGCCCAGGTGCACTATCCTCGTATGTAGAATAGACAGAGATGTAGATGAAGAGGCAGCACCAGTGGGACTTGGTTTAAAGGAATTTTATTAGGCAATAACTGGCTACAATATTGGTCAACGTTTCGATAAAGGTCCCATCCAGGGACCGAAACGTTGACCAATATTGTAGCCAGTTATTGTCTAAAAAAATTCCTTTAAACCAAGTCCCACTGGTGCTGCCTCTTCATCTACATCTCTGTCTATATATATATATATATATATATATATATATATATATATATATATATATATATATATATATATATGTATATATGTGTGTGTGTGTATTCAAAATAAAATGTATATAAATATATGTCTAGATAAAACCCATATACAAGTGACTATCGCGTTTCATGTTATAAACACCAGCACCTATTCAGAGTATGGACCATATATATTTATATACTTTTTATTGTGAATTCACAAGATTATTTTAAATATTTTTATATATACAGTATAGATAAATGAACATAAGAGACTGAAGCCACCTGGGTCTTTATTCTTCAGTGGGAGGTCAACTACACACAGTTCTGAACGGAGACGGACCAGTATTGTCTTTATGCCTGTATGTCAGCAATAATATCACTGACCACAACATTTGTGAGTATATACATGTGTTACTCTTTAAAACATTCAAATGATTGAATTACACTATTTGGGCACCCCCTATTCTTTCTTATGTACATGTCTGGCCATTGGGAGATGAGATGTGGAGGTGCTACTCATTCTGGGGCTGTGATTCCATCCTTTACTGCTGCTGAGTTGTGACAGCTTTATATTCCCAAGAAACCCTATTAGCTGTCTTCCACATAAGTGGTTTACAGCCACTAATTTAGTGAGTATAACTCAGTTTGGTGAAATGGTGGGGGTGAATCATGTCCTCTGGATCCTTTATCTAGAGGACACGATTCAAGACCACTACTTCACCAAACTGAGGTACACCTGGTTACTCCCCTTTTTGTCTTTTTATGGTAATATAATTTATCTGATTAATGAAACAATAAAACAATTGTCTCCGGCAATAAGATTTGCATTCAATATCTTTTGCACATGAGAGAGATCTGGAACCCTCGGGTGGTAATCTTCTACTTACCTGGTCAGTAGTTTTTCCCTTTTTCTCTGATGGCTTTAAAGGTTTTACTATTTGTTCTCCTGGGACCTGGTGACAGAAAAAAATAATTTTATTAAACTATAAGCTAATTTAAAATATTGTATAACAATTGGTCTCAAACCTTTCCTATGGGCTTATTAAAGACATAGTAATGCTTAACACGGAGAAAATATATATTGTACAGTTTATTCTGCTGAGTAAAACTAGGATACACCCACTCCTGAGATGATTCCTTCAAACTTTATTGCAGTTAAAATTCACATTTTTCTGAAATGCAGTATTTCCACAGCCTGAAATTGTGTGGTAGCGCTGTTGCTACACCAGTCTATGAACAGCTGTAGTCAGCTGGTCATAAACCTCCATAGGATGCTGTAGGAACAGTGCCACAAGTAACCTCTTTGGGATGCATAAAAAGCAAAATGTAATCTCTCTAAAGGTCTAGGCCTAAATCAGGTTCTACAAGTTACTACAAAATGCCAGACAATTTATAAGGCTGGAAATAAGTATGTTGTTTGTTTTTGGTGATGTTGCTTGATCAAGTGCAGATTCTATATATTTTTCATATATAAAAACATTTGTGATAACAGAAGAGTAATTATTTGAGATGAACTAGCAGAACTTCTACTCTTATCTTAACCTTCTTAGACATTAAACAGGTACATAGATGTGACTGCTAAATATACTTCCTATAGAAGGAATGATAATACCTCCAAACCCTCCCCCCACCGCCATGTGCTTGGAGACCTCTCTCATATTCAAAGGGTTTGAAGTCCCAGATAAGTCAACGGGAATTTGTATTTGATACCTATGGTACAATTAGAATTGCCTAACTTTAATTTACACACATGTTGTCCTATTTGCACTCAGGGATGCATGCACATACAGCAGGAACACCTACATGTACTATGCATTATGGAGACATTTTGTTCAGTGTTAAGCTCTTTCTATTTTAAAGTATAGATTAAGAAGCATTTATTGGTGTCATTAAAGAACTTCAATAAGTATGCATTTACATGAAAGGGCACATTGTGTCACGACTCCTACTAGACAAACCAGAGGAAGACTGAGCTAGAGAGATCCCTAGGAGCAGTGGCGTAACAATAGGGGTCGCAGGGGTCGCACCTGCGACCGGGTCCGTCACTCTCAGGGGCCCGGCCGCCCCCTGCGACACCCTCGCCACACGTGCGCATCGCAACTGATCTCCCGGCAGCCGGCGCTCTAGTAATGCAGAGCTCTGGGAGATGACATCTCTCAGCGCTCTGCATTACTAAGAGCCGCGCGGGAGCTTGCGATGCAGAAGTCTGTGCCGAATGAGGCACAGATCTGTCATCGCGCACCGCTAGACCACCAGGGACTCGAGGTAGGAGGAGGGGGCGGTCAGTAGGGGCATTAAGGGAGGATCAATGTGGAGAATGAGGGGGACTGTGGAAGAGGCATTATGGACAACGCGGGGCATTGTGGAAGGAGCATTATGGAGATTGAGGGGCAATGTGGAGATGGGGGCATTGTGGAAGGGGCAATGTGGAGAATGAGGGGCATAGTGATGGGGCATTGTGGAGAATGAGGGGCATAGTGATGGGGGGATTGTGGAAGGGGCAATGTGGAAGAGACATTATGGAGAATGAGGGGCATTGTGATGGGGGGCATTGTGGAGAAAGAGGGGCATTGTGATGGAGGTATTGTGGAAGGGGCAGTATGGAGAATGAGGGGCATTGTGGAGATGAAGGGGCACTGTGGAGAATGAGGGGCATTGTGAAAGGGGCAATGTGGAGAATGAGGGGCATTGTGAAATGGGCAATGTGGAAGGGGCAATATGGAGGTGGCCAATGTAGCTGAGGGGGGCCAGTGTGGTCGGGGGGGCCCATGGCAATTCTTGCACCAGGGTCCCATGGCTCCTAGTTACGCCTCTGTCTAGGAGGAAGCTTTAGAAGGTCAGACTCCTCCAACAAGGGATTAGGGGACAAGGTGCTAGGGTTCAACACTGGGGTACACAGCTCGGGTGCGGTGGTTGCTTACCCAGAGTTGTGCTGCGGCAAAGCCGGATATAGGTGCTGGCTGCAAAGCCAGATTAGTCCCCTTCAATTGAGCCAAAGGGGCCCTTGATATCACCGAATAAACAAACTATACTACCCTAATCCCCAGGGAGGAACAATCTCCAACAGGAATGAGATAGGGTACTAACTCAGGTCTCACTGGAGTCTAGGAGAGATAGGTGAAGGGGAGTCGCCAAGCCGGGTCATACACAGGAAGTCTAATCTAACCAGAGCAGAAGGCAGAAGAAAAATCAGAACAACAGGCCTAGGTCATACACAGCGAGAACACGGAGGAACAATATCAGGAGACTGAAGAGACGACAGGATACCAGGCCAAGGTCATACACAGTGGGATCCATGCGGTACTAAATCAGAAGGCTGAAGGATCGTCAGGAAACAAGCCAAGGTCATACACTGGAAGTACTGGAACAAGGGCAGAGGTAGGGAAAAAGGACTATGGCAGGGCAGGAATGGGCTACACAAAGGAACCACACAGGTGATACTAAGCTTCGGGAAGCTATCCTAACGCGCACAACAACAGACTGCCAGCTCTTTAAATAGCTGCAACCCGGAAGTAGGGGCGGCGTCCCTGGCAATGGGTACCAGCTGACCCGCTGCCAAGGTATGTCACACCCTCCGACGGCCACAGAAACTAGCCGCAAAGAGCGTCCGGATGGAGCTCAGAGCGGGGAAGAACAACAAAAGAAAGGCCACCAAGAGGAAAAGACAGAGACAAGGGGAAGTGCCGGAAAGGTGCGTGACACATTGTTCCTTAAAATAACAACCTTAACAAAAAAAACAACAGTGAGCTAGCAATATGTATGTACACTATGAAAAACACCTCCCTGTGTATTATGTACCACATATGAGGTAAGTGATGCTTATTCTCAGTATGGGGGAAACTATCCCAGTGGCAACTCTAGGATTTCTACTTAGGGGGGCACACATGGGGCCAGAAGAAAAAATGGGGGGCCAATTTAATGAGCAGTAACAAAGTCTTTACACCTAAAATTATGACATTCAGGCCACTGGGTATGTGTGTACGCACACCATAGCAATGGAAAACATTGGTAGACTGGTAAAATATTGATTTATTTTCCTAGCAATTGTTAAAGCTCTAGCATGATGCATCTCATCACTGGTCCATTTGTATTCCTTTCTTCATCAGCTTCAGATATGTCACCACCAGAGCAATACAGAGTTATATGCCACCACCAGTGCAATACAGATTTACATGCCACCACTAGAGCACTGCATTTAAATGCCACCACTAAAGTATTACAGAGTTATGTCACCACTAGAGCAATGCAGTTATTTGTCACCAAAGCAATACACTAGCACCAGAGCAATAAAGTTATGTCACCAGCACAGCAATAAGGTTATATGCCACCACCATAAGTTATATCACCAGCACAGTAAAATGCCACTAAGAGCAATAAAGTGTTATATGTCACCACAAAGCAATACACCACCACCAGAGCACTACAGTTAGATACCACCACCAGAGCAATAAAGTCATGTCACCAGCCCAGCAATGCAAAGTTACATGCCACCACCAGAGAAATACAGAGCTATGTCACCACCATAGCAAAACACCACAACCAGAGCACTACAGTTAGATGCCACCACCAAAGCAATACAGAGTTATAGGCCACCACCAGAGCAATACACCACCCCCAGAGCAGTACAGTTAGATGCCACCACCAGAGCAATACAGATTTTTATGCCACCACCAGAGCAATAGAGAGCTATATTTCAGCTGGGTGAATAGAGAAAGCAAAGGTGGAGAGAGAAAGGGCAAAGAAGGGAAATAAAGGGCAAAGGGGAGAAGAAAGGAAAGGGGAAGGGTGCAACAGAGAGAGCACCTTTTGACCAGTGTTGCTTACTGGTTTAAATATGTGCAAGAAAATAGCTGGTAGAAAATGATCCCCATCCCACTGGGCATTTTATTTGATGAGGCGTTTGAAGTTGTAAGGATTTCTATTGCTGCTACTTTCTCAGACTAAGCACACACACACTCCCTCTCTCTCTTAGTCTAAGCACACACACACACTCTCTCTCTCAGACTAAGCACACACACACTCTCTCTCTCTCTCTCTCAGACTAAGCATACACACACACTCTCTCTCTCTCTCTCTCAGACTAAGCATACACACACTCCCTCTCTCTCTTAGACTAAGCACACACACACACACACACACACACACAGAGTCCCCCTCTCTCTCAGACTAAGCACACACACACACACTCTCTCTCTCTCTCTCAGACTAAGCACACACACTCTCTCTCTCTCAGACTAAGCACACACTCTCTCTCTCTCTCTCAGACTAAGCACACACACACTCTCTCTCAGACTAAGCGCACACACACACACTCTCTCTCTCTCTCAGACTAAGCACACACACTCTCTCTCTCTCAGACTAAGCACACACACACACACTCTCTCTCAGACTAAGCACACACACACACACTCTCAGACTAAGCACACACACATACTCTCTCTCTCAGACTAAGCACACACACACACACACACACATACACACACTCTCTCTCTCTCAGACTAAGCACACACACACACACACACACACACACTCTCTCTCAGACTAAGCACACACACACTCTCCCTCAGACTAAGCACACACACACACACACTCTCTCAGACTAAGCACACACACACTCTCTCTCAGACTAAGCACACACACATACACACTCTCTCACTCAGACAATGCTCCCTTCCACAATGCCCCCTTCATCTCCACATTGCCCCTTCAACAATGCTCCCTTCATTTCCATAATGCCCCCTTCATCTCCACATTGCCCCTTCCACAATGCTCCCTTCATCTCCACAATGTTCCCTTCATCTCCACAATGCTCCCTCCACAATGCCCCCTCCACAATGCTCCCTTCATCTCCACATTGCCCCTTCAACAATGCTCCCTTCATTTCCACGTCCCCTTCATCTCCACATTGCCTCTTCCACAATGCTCCCTTCATCTCCACAATGCTCCCTTCCACAATTCCCCCTCCACAATGCTCCCTTCCACAATGCCCCCTCCACAATGCCCCCTTCATCTCCACAATGCACCCTCCACAGTGCCCCCTTCATCTCCACAATGCTCCCTCCACAATGCCCCCTTCATCTCCACAATGCCCCCTTCATCTCCACATTGCCCCTTCAACAATGCTCCCTTCATTTCCACAATGCTCCCTTCCACAATGCACACACACACACACACTCTCTCTCTCTCAGACTAAGCACACACACACACACTCTCTCTCAGACTAAGCACACACACACTCTCCCTCAGACTAAGCACACACACACACTCTCTCAGACTAAGCACACACACACTCTCTCTCAGACTAAGCACACACACATACACACTCTCTCACTCAGACAATGCTCCCTTCCACAATGCCCCCTTCATCTCCACATTGCCCCTTCAACAATGCTCCCTTCATTTCCACAATGCCCCCTTCATCTCCACATTGCCCCTTCCACAATGCTCCCTTCATCTCCACAATGTTCCCTTCATCTCCACAATGCTCCCTCCACAATGCCCCCTCCACAATACCCCCTTCATCTCCACAATACTCCCTCCACAATGCCCCTTCCACAATGTTCCCTTCATCTCCACAATGCTCCCTCCACAATGCCCCCTCCACAATGCTCCCTTCATCTCCACATTGCCCCTTCAACAATGCTCCCTTCATTTCCACAATGTCCCCTTCATCTCCACATTGCCTCTTCCACAATGCTCCCTTCATCTCCACAATGCTCCCTTCCACAATGCCCCCTCCACAATGCCCCCTTCATCTCCACAATGCACCCTCCACAGTGCCCCCTTCATCTCCACATTGCCCCTTCAACAATGCTCCCTTCATTTCCACAAAGCTCCCTTCCACAATGCGCCCTTCCATAAAGCCTCTTCATCTCCACATTGCCCCTTGATGCCCTACCTTGAGTCCCTGGTAGTCTAGCGGTGCGGAAAGTGATCTGTGCCTCCTCCGGCACATAGCTGAAGCTCCCGCGCGCAGTGCTCAGTAATGCAGAGCGACATCATCTCCCAGCGCTCTGTATTACTAGAGCGCTTGCCTCCGGGAGATCAGCTGGATTGCCGCCCTGGATGCCAGCCTGCAAACGGTGTGTCACATCATGGACGCTGCGAGGGAGCGCTGATATACGCTACCAAGTGCTCCCTTGCGGCGTCCATGATGTGCAGGCTGACATCCAGGGCGGCATATATAAGTATATGAAAAAAAAAAAAAAACACTGGGAGGTGAAGAAAAATGGGGGGGGCACAGTAGAATGTAGGGGGGGCACTGGCCCCCTCTGCCCCCCCCCGGCGACACCACTGACCTATTCACATTGTCCCCTCTGGTTCCTATGCCCATGCCTGTAGATCCCATCTGCCAGTGGGGCATTATCCAAGTTAAACTTACCTTTTAAATAACATACAGCAAACACTACCTGAGTAAGAGAGAGACGGAGTGGGATAGTAAGGGAGAAAGTGTGTTAGTAGGGATTGAATGTGAACTTGAAAAGAAGAGGAGAGAAAGAGGTTTTTATCCTTATATATAGACTAGTATGAAAGCCCGTATACACAGGCTAAAATGCACTCAGTGGCCCCGGCTGCTGCCCCGGAACAGAGACAGCCGGTGACTGGAGTCATGCACAGTAGAGACTCACCGAATGTGCTGATTCTTAACGCTTCGAGTGCCAGGGTGGTACGGAATGCATTGCTTTGCAATGCGTTCCGTATCACACTGGCACTCAAAGGGGTAACGGGGAGCTCCAGACAGCTCACAGCGAAGCTCCCTGTGTGCGAAACCACACACAAGCACAGTAGAGACTGCCAAGCAATTTCTACTGCGCATGTGCGGTTACGCTCACAGGGAGCGACACATTCTATCACTTTATGTTATAGGATACTTTCACACATACACTATATACATTCTATTTTTTAACTGTAAGCATTTTTTAAGCTATCCATTATACACAGTAGACAGACAGGCAGAAAAAATATTGCACTGCAAATTTGTGAACATTGCATAAATAAACTTTCCCTTTATACACCTATGGTGTAAAACTTGTGATTGCATGCATTAATGATTATGTTCAAGTCACACTATGAAACTCAATAAAAAGATATTGAAAATATATGGTTTGGGTATTTGAGGAAAACATATGTTCCTAGCCACTGAGGAGCAGAAAATCAGACTGTTACTTACAATGTCTGGGGAGAATGTGCCCAGTGCTATCACTGGCAT
Organism: Rhinophrynus dorsalis; assembly: GCA_037306005.1. Classification (NCBI taxonomy): domain Eukaryota; kingdom Metazoa; phylum Chordata; class Amphibia; order Anura; family Rhinophrynidae; genus Rhinophrynus; species Rhinophrynus dorsalis. Next base: position 33,054,324 of record CM074721.1, on the reverse strand, counting down.
CTTATGCCCATCATTCAGCAGAATATAGGAGTCCCTGTGGAGGAGTGCGCCTCCCCCCGCATTGCACTTTAAAGACATCTTCTTCAAGGGAGTTTCCGAGTAGAATAAAGCTTTATTGTGGGAGCTTATTTTATACCCATTTGCGAAGTGGGGAGGAGCAGTGTAAAAATCTGTAGGTGTAATATGATATTGCAACAAGGATAAAAAATAAAATGTAATATGCTTTCATACCATTTTCCTCAAAGCCAGTCGAAGCTCACACACCTGTGGGGTACCTCACTATACCATCCAAATCATGCTGGTAGCCTGACAATATATCTGGGGTAGGCAACATTTGGCTGTCCAGCTGAGATGATAACTTATAGCATCCTCAACTGTTGTCTAAACTTGCTGTATGTGTGATGTATCAAGGGTCATTCAGCAACTATAACAGACATCTTCTATCCTATATAATAATTCGCTACAAAGTTTGTAACGACGCAGTCATGCGCAGTAGAGACTGCCCGTGATGAGGCTGATACAGAACAGGGCTCTCCGAAGGAGCATCCAGCTCTGTATCAGCCACGGCGCGGGCAGTCTCTACTGAGCATGACTGCCCCGCGACCGGCTGGCAGTGGCACTGTGGCCCATGTAACGGGCTCTTCAACTAGTATATATATAAAAGTACAGATGTATGTTTGTCTGATGTAGTCATGCTCAGTAGAGACTACCCAATGCAGTCATGTACAATAGTCACTGCCCGAACGCGACTGCGCAGTAGAGACTGCCTGATGCAGTCATGCACAGTAGACACTGCCCGAACGCGACTGCGCAGTAGAGACTGCCCGATGCAGTCATGCACAGTAGACACTGCCTGAACGCGACTGCACAGTAGAGACTGACTGATGCAGTCATGCACAGTAGACACTGCCCGAACGTGACTGCACAGTAGAGACTGACTGATGCAGTCATGCACAGTAGACACTGCCTGAACGCAACTGCGCAGTAGAGACTGCCCGATGCAGTCATGCACAGTAGACACTGCCTGAACGCAACTGTGCAGTAGAGACTGCCCGATGCAGTCATGCACAGTAGACACTGCCCGAACGCGACTGCACAGTAGAGACTGCCCGATGCAGTCCTGCACAGTAGACACTGCCCGAACGCGACTGCACAGTAGAGACTGCCCGATGCAGTCATGCACAGTAGACACTGCCTGAACGCAACTGCACAGTAGAGACTGACTGATGCAGTCATGCACAGTAGACACTGCCTGAACGCGACTGCACAGTAGAGACTGACTGATGCAGTCATGCACAGTAGACACTGCCTGAACGCGACTGCACAGTAGAGACTGACTGATGCAGTCATGCACAGTAGACACTGCCCGAACGTGACTGCACAGTAGAGACTGACTGATGCAGTCATGCACAGTAGACACTGCCTGAACGCAACTGCGCAGTAGAGACTGCCCGATGCAGTCATGCACAGTAGACACTGCCTGAACGCAACTGTGCAGTAGAGACTGCCCGATGCAGTCATGCACAGTAGACACTGCCCGAACGCGACTGCACAGTAGAGACTGCCCGATGCAGTCCTGCACAGTAGACACTGCCCGAACGCGACTGCACAGTAGAGACTGCCCGATGCAGTCATGCACAGTAGACACTGCCTGAACGCAACTGCACAGTAGAGACTGACTGATGCAGTCATGCACAGTAGACACTGCCTGAACGCGACTGCGCAGTAGAGACTGACTGATGCAGTCATGCACAGTAGACACTGCCTGAACGCAACTGCGCAGTAGAGACTGCCCGATGCAGTCATGCACAGTAGACACTGCCTGAACGCGACTGCACAGTAGAGACTGACTGATGCAGTCATGCACAGTAGACACTGCCCGAACGTGACTGCACAGTAGAGACTGACTGATGCGGTCATGCACAGTAGACACTGCCTGAACGCAACTGCGCAGTAGAGACTGACCGATGCAGTCATGCACAGTAGACACTGCCTGAACGCAACTGTGCAGTAGAGACTGCCCGATGCAGTCATGCACAGTAGACACTGCCTGAACGCGACTGCACAGTAGAGACTGACTGATGCAGTCATGCACAGTAGACACTGCCTGAACGCAACTGCACAGTAGAGACTGCCCGATGCAGTCATGCACAGTAGACACTGCTCGAACACGACTGCGCAGTAGAGACTGCCCGATGCAGTCATGCACAGTAGACACTGCTCGAACGCGACTGCGCAGTAGAGACTGCCCGATGCAGTCATGCACAGTAGACACTGCCCGAACGCGACTGCGCAGTAGAGACTGCCCGATGCAGTCATGCACAGTAGACACTGCTCGAACGAGACTGCGCAGTAGAGACTGCCCGATGAGGTCATGCACAGTAGACACTGCCTGAACGCGACTGCGCAGTAGAGACTGCCCGATGCAGTCATGCACAGTAGACACTGCCCGAACGTGACTGCGCAGTAGAGACTGCCCGATGCAGTCATGCACAGTAGACACTGCTCGAACACGACTGCGCAGTAGAGACTGCCCGATGCAGTCATGCACAGTAGACAGTGCCTGAACGCGACTGCGCAGTAGAGACTGCCCGATGCAGTCATGCACAGTAGACACTGCCGAACTTTTGGCCCGTATACACAGGATTTTACACTAGTTATTAATAATTCAAAAGCAATTAAATTTGTATAGCTACAGAAGAAATCACAGTTGTCCAGAAATTTTATTTATTTGTTACCAGTTAAAATCTGCATTTTGCTTTGAGCCTTCCTTACTCTTAAGACCGTCTCAGCAAGAGATTGCTAAAGAGTCACGAATGCCCATATTAGTATTTAGATCTTTGTGTCTCTTTATGGAGACTTTATTTGTATCATATTCACGCATTTATTTATATTATATTCCATGTTATCACACATATTCTTCTTTGTGACAACTTTTACCCTCACACAGCTGTAGTGTTTGCATTTGTATATGGAGAAGATTCATTTTCATAATACAAACAAATCTGAATTGTGCCAGTTATTCAGTTAGTTGTGATAGTGCCATTCATCAAGATTTGTAGACTTTTCAATTAATAATAAACACATTTATTTGATTTGTAAAATTGTTTTTTTAATGATTGAATTGAAAGCACTTTTTTTTGTCTCATGAGAGCTAATTTGCCATGTGTCTCCATCAGGGTTTCCTTTTGAAATGTCGCCTACTATTGGGCGACCAACAAAATGGCGTATTAAAAATATTGCAGGCTTAAGTGTCGAGACATCAGAATGTCGCCTGCATAAGTGTTGAGTAACCAGGCAACAGAGCTGTATGCAATGTGGTTGAGAGGTGAAGGGGTTAAGAAAAAATTAGCTGTTTTGTTGGTCGCCCAGTAGTGAGCGACATTTCAAAAGATACCCTGCGTAATAATAATTAGTATTTATATAATGCCTTTCTCCCAGTGGGACTCAAAGAACCTTCAGAATTAACCAAATCAGCAGCTGAATAATAGATGTTATTATTACCCAAACAACGGTACTCATTTATCGACCTCGGAAGGATGAAGGGCTGAGTTGACCCTTCCGGGATTCAAACCTGCAACCTTGAGGTTTGACCAGGCTCTGTAGTCAGGTAATTTACCACTGAACTATTTCACTATCTAATAAACGCAATGACTCGCCATTATCTGTATTACTCAGACCCGCTGAGCTCAGAAGAGGAGATTCGTGAGCCCATAACCGCTGCTTATTCATACTATGTGTGGCACTCCAGACTCCAGGGTGTGCTCCACCTGTGATTTTAAAAAAATATATTTTTATACCTAATTGACTAGTGCATATAAAGTAGAAGGTCCGTACAGTACAGTTCAAGAATAGATGTCAGTGAAATATTAGTATGGTCAATATTTCCGAATAGCTGACAGGCTATAATTAACCATCTTTATCAATAAAAAAAGATAATAGTAATGTGGTCCTCACACTTATGGCTTTCTGATCATGTGACCATATATATATATATATATATATATATATAATCTTAACCCTTTGAGTGCCAGATGGGTGAGCAATGTACATCCCTATGGCACTCAATGCTGTCCATGGTGCTGAAAGTATCCTATCCGCTCCCCTACTGGCCAAGTAGGGGAAGCAGAGAGAATGTTCTTCAACATCAGAATTGTCCTAGTGTTGGTGATGAGTGAAGGGAGGAAATCCCTTTCATACAGACAACAGGTCACAGTCCTCCTTGCTTGTGATTGATTGAGGTCTGTTACTGCATAGGAAAGTACAGGGAGATCCCAAATTCGTCAACTTCAGGTAGGTGAAGAGACTGTGAACTCCGACAGCAGAGGCTGCTATGGGACATTAGTGAATGTGTCGAAGTGTCACATTAACATATCAACATACCCCCTTTGCATACGAATCTGTCTCATTATTCAACATTTCCATATGGAAATGAGTCATTATGCTTCATTTCCATATGGCAATAGGCCAATGTCGATGTGATGAATGTAAATTGTTAAATCTGTCAGATGGATGTCGGTGTGGGCATATTTTTGTCGGAGTGCTGGTGATGTAATGTCGTAGACACTTCAGTGAATACTATCAATGTGCCTTCGACACTGCTCCGACAGGACAACAACATTTTCAGCCCTCTTTGAATTTTAGTGACTCTAGGCCCCTGTTTTCTTGGTGAATGGCGAGGGAGTTGAAGAGGGTGCAAGGAGAGAAAAGAAGAGAGTGCAAACCTGAACAAGTTAAAGGAGCAGTAAACTTTTTTTTTAATACATCTTTTCCTGCTGAATAAAACAAGGTCACTCCCACTGCTGTCAGATGTTTTATTCAAAATTTATAGCAGTTCAAATAATCAGGAAGTGAATTTACTGTGTTTACTTCCTGATAGTTCTAACTGACAGGAAGTGAATTTACTGTGTTTACTTCCTGATAGTTCTAACTGACAGGAAGTGACAGGCAGTTTCTATCACATTCTATGGAGAACTGTTATGTCTCTGACTTCTCTGACTTTCCTCTCCATTAGAATCTAACAGGAAAACTAATTAGAATTTGACCACTAGAGGGCAATGCTGATGTAAAAAAACATGGGTTCAAACTGTAATAACTCTGAAAATATAACTCTTTCAGCAGTGGGAGTACCCTTATTTTACTCAATAGGAAAATACCTACAAGATATATTTTTTCATAAAAAAGTTTACTGCTCCTTTAATGTAGGGAATGATCTGACAAATGGATGCAAAGTTTTAACTCACATGCACGTATCAAAGAATTCCCTGCCTCTGTAGCTCTGTCACCTTAAAAAGTCCTTCTGGCAATTAGAGTAGGTAGACTTGCAAGGGCTCTGCTCAAAAGGGTTAAAGAGAAAATGTATCCTGCTCTTATCATCCATATTGACAAGATGTGAATAACCATTCCACCCCATTAAAGGGATAGTAATACTTAAAATGGAAAAAAAAATATGTTGTAGGGTTTATCCCCCTGAATAAAACAAGAGTACTCCCACTGCTGAAAGGTGTTTCATTCAAAAGTTATTAATTTTCAAAGTTGAATTTTTTAGGTGCAATATCACAGTGGCCTGAAATTGTACAGTGGCGCTGTTGCTACACGATCCTATGGACAGCTCTGGTCAGTTGACCATAAATCTCCATAAGATGGTGTAGCAACAGTGCCACTGTACAATTTCAGGCCACTGCGATATTGCACCTGAAAAAATTCAACTTTGAAAATGAATAACTTTTGAATGAAACACCTTTCAGCAGTGGGAGTACTCTTGTTTTACTCAGGGGGATAAACCCTACAACATATTTTTTTTTACATTTTAAGTATTACTATCCCTTTAACCTATTTTATCCATTGGGCGTCTATTCTAGCACATTCAGAATGAGAAGAGGAGTGAGGCCATTTAAGGAAAACACATTTAAGAGGCAGATTAAATTGATATCTTTAATAAAAAAGTTGGCTCATGACAGATTCCAAATTAAGTTAAATATTTATGAAGCTGCGGGACATAAAAACCCATTAAGCAAAAAATAACAACGCATTCTGGCTCAAATATTTATGTTTAGTGCTTGTGGTAAATGAAAAAGCTCCGGGCCAAAATAGCACCTTTTTCTACTAACCAATTCCATTGAGGGTGATAATTGTTATCACTGGTTTTATTTCACAGGGGAAATTCAGACATAAAATCAGTAAAAAAATATATCTGCAATGGAATCCAGACCTTGTTTGACATCTTTTGCATTCTTTCTATCCAAGGCTCTTGTTGATTATACAACCAGCACAAGAAAACTCCGGAATTAAAATAAAGTGTACATTATTCTGGTATAACCACCAACGTACTGAAGAATCAGAAATTCTGCAGCAAGCCAACTGAACTCTACGGGACAAATAAAAGACCCAATTGATTTTAATGGAATTTCTAGCTCCTTGAGTGTTAGAGAGCAGAACGAAGGAAGGAAAGAAAACAAAAATCAAAAACAATCTGAAAAAACAAATAGCTGGCACAATCTATCTCTCTCTTTCTCTCTCTCTCTCCCTCTCTATATATATATATATATATATATATATATATATGAAACATAAGATAAATAAGGTCTATACCTATCAACTGTATATAATAATAATACTGCATGCCCACTATTGGTAAACACGAGGAGTGATTTTCAAAGGAGTGGGCAGAAAATCTCTGAAAGGACTTCACCCTCCAACACAGTCCACACCTCCTCCATCTACACCTTGCTTCCCCACGTACAGGACTTAATTCTCCACCACATTACACACCTCCTCTTTCTACAGCTCGCTTTCCCATGTTCAGGACTTCACCGTCCACCACAGTACACACCTCCTCCCTCTACACCCTCTCTGCGCTTTGCCTCAGACTCCCCTTCACCTCAGCGTCTCAAAAACGCAATACGCCAAACTCTATAAACAAAACGCCAGAAGCAAAACGCCATACTTAATAAGCTAAACCCTATAAGCTAAATGGAATACACCAAATGCTATATGTAACATGACAAATGCTATACACAAAACACTGTACACAACATGTAAATTGCTCTACGCAATATGCCAAAAGCAAAACGTTATACGCCAAACACTATACACAATACTCCAAACGCTATACGCCATACTCAGTATGCTATATACCATACTTTATACTCCATATGCCGTACACTATACTCCAAATGCAATACGCTGTATGACAAACGCTATACATCATACTCAACATGCCAAATGCTATGCGCCATAAGTTATATGCCAAACCCTATACACAAAACACCAAATTCAACATGCAAAACACCATACACTATATGAAATACGTCAAACGATATACGCCAAACATAGTATGCTATACAAAAATCACTATATGCTAAAAGCTATTCGAAATAGCCAAATGCAATACTCTATTTAGCAAGAGCAAAACGCTATACGCCAAACACTATACACCATTCTCAATATGCCAAACGATACCATACGCAATAGCCAAATGCCATGTGCTATACACCTCCAACATGTCAGCTATAAAGCTGACAGAAGGAGATCTGAGTTGGCCGACTCGAGGAGGCTCTTCAGCAGAGCCGAAATAGCGCTATTCAAAAATAATTACTTAGTTGGAATGGTCTAAAAAGTGTGTTTGCAAACCAGGCACACTTTATAGACAGTTCCAATGAAGTCATTATTTTTAAATATCTCTATTTCGGCTCTGCTGAAGAGCCTCCTCGAGTCGGCCGACACAGATCTCCTTCTGACAGCTTTACAGCTAACGTGAGGGAGGGAGGAACTTTAGCTGTGAATATCTTTCAAATCGTAATGGTTTGAGAGATGGGAATTTCTCCATATACTTTATTTTTTTAACATCTACAATAATTAATCAAGTTAAATATGGGTATTACTAACCCTTTAAACACATATTGAAGCTGTGCCAGGTGTATCTGAAGTCCAAGTAAGAGCACAAGGAGCGCTAATTAGCATGGCTTTCCCACCGCAATCAACAGACTTCAACCCAAATAAACATCTTTGCGAACACTTGAAAAGGGAAATGCTGAAACAGACCGTGACATTTCTAGACACTCTCTGGGATGCTTAGAAACAAAAGTAGTATGGAGCGATACTTATAGTCCCGGAAGTATCTTTACAAATTGGAAAACGTAAAAATGTAATATCAAAGAACACAGTGTAGTATGTAACAAAAATCATAAATGTGGTCTCACATGCCAAATGGCCACTTATATGGACCTTCTCTTGTTTGAAAGACCTTAAATTAATGCAGTGACTCTGGTAATTCCTCAAATAACAAGTAGAGATATCACATGGGCCACTATCCCTTTGTAATAAAATATATTAAAACTAGCAATATTGGCATGGCTTTGCTTGTGCGGTTAATAAAACAAGAACTGCTTTAATGACTGACTTGTTGAATAGTACGGTGTACAGCGTTTGGTGTATGGCAGTGGTTCTCAACCTGTGGGTCAGGACCCCTTTGGGGGTCGAATGACGATTTGCCAGGGGTCACCTAAAACCATCAGATATTTATATTTCAGTTCATAACAGTAGCAAAATTACAGCGATGGAGGAGCAACGAAAATAATTTTCCTGTTAGGGGTCGACACAACTTGGGAAATTTTATCAAAGGGTTGCGGCACTAGAAAGGTTGAGAACCGCTGGTGTATGGTTTATAGCTATCACGGTGCCCGTGATTGCTTGTTTTTCTTGTCAGTTAGCAATGGGTGCTTCCCATTTGTTGCCTGTGGTTAGCCCTCCCAGTATTGCCTATATAGACTGGGCTCCTGCACCCTTTCATTGCCCTTTTGTGGTGTTTCTATGCCAGTGCAGCATGGTATACAGTAATTGGTTTGCTCCACTCTGACACCGGTTGCTAGTGTTACCTCCGTTATAGCATCGGTAGGGCCTCCGCTACACCGTGTCGCACCAGTCATAGGCTGCCTTACCCTGTATTTGGTAAGGCCGGTAGAGCCTCCTCAGTTCCTTGTTGTACCAGATTAGGCTGCCTTACCTGGTATTTTGGTAAGGCCGGTAGAGCCTCCTCAGTTCCTTGCTGTACTAGTTTAGGCTGCCTTGCCCGGTATATTGTTAAGGCCGGTAGAGCCTCCTCAGTCCTATTGCACCATCTTCTAGGCTGCCTTACCCGGTATTTTGGTGAGGCCAGTAGAGCCTATATATGTGTACGTTGTATGCTATATTACTTGAACCTGTTGTGTGTCTGTAACATATGTTGATGTTCAGGACCTGTGAGGGTTCTTTATTATTTTTTCAATAAAGCTGTGTTTTTATTTAAACTCTGTGTCTGTGAGTCAAACTGAACTCTGGCCATAACCTGTTTAATTATTGCATGTTTTAATAAACTGTAGTTCTAGTTTCACTGCAGTGTATGTTTTTATCTTATTCTGAAATTCCAAACTGCTAATTGTATCAACAGGACAGGGGCATGTCAAGAAGGACGACAAGAGAACTTCTTTATTATGAAGCAAAATGTAAAAATCAAATATACTATACTAATATACTTCAAATAAGTGATACAAATAAACAAAGATCAGAGTGAATAAACAAATGCTGATATAAACGTTTAAGCATTGGGGTAAAGTTTCAGATCTATTAACTAATCTGTTCCAAAAGAACATTTCTTTAAACATTTGGGAATAGCTACTTGGGAAGAATGTTTTGGTCCTAGATAAATTTGAAGATATGTTAACTGTTCTTCTTTGTGCTGCAGTGAGAATGCATGTAGCCTCCCTACGGAAAACAGATATAACATCTTCGAAAGGTATCATGTTGGATGTGCCACCACCCTGATTATACACATAGTAATTCTAAAGTAGAAACATGCACAGATCAGCTTATGTCACCTGCTACCTGGTCCAATGATGAAATTGAATTTAATTTCATGCCGGTAAATGAGAGTGAAATATATGACCACCTCTTTACCCCAAAAATGAAATCACAATCTGGCCCTGACCAACTACCATCAACATTATTAAAGCTCAGTGCCTTAGTCACTGCCACCCTATTACAATCCTAAGTAATGGCTCCCTGTCATCTGAGTATATGCTCAAAGCTGGAAAATAGCTAGAGTGGGGATAAAAATGTAGTATCAAATTACAGACCAATATCCCTACTCCCCACATTGGCTAAAATCCTAGAGAAATGTGTCCATGTTCAACCATATAAGTATTACCGGCTGACCAGTTTTTTCACCCCCCTTCAATCAGGCTTTCGTTCAAATCACTCCTCCTAAAAGTAACCAGTGATATCCAGACTGGTATGGAAAATGGTGAACTCACTGGAGCTATTTTCCTAGATTTTGCAAAGGCCTTTGATAGAGTAGACCATAGTATTCTGATAAGTAAACTCCAAAGTTCAGGACTGGGTAATCCTTCTCTAAATTGGTTCCGATCCTGTTTATCAGACAGAATGCAATATGTGTCTATTGCTGACAATACCTCCCTTCCACTCAAAGTTACAAGTGGGGTTCCCCAAGGATCCATTCTTGGCCCTCTTCTATTTTCTCTATTTATAAATGATCTGCCCATGGTTTGCAAAGTATCTTCTGTGCACATGTATGCAGGTGACACTATAATATATTCAAACGTATAGCAACTGGAGGGCGTATTACAGCATGATTTCTCTTGTAAGATGGATAGCAAAGAAGAAATTATTCCTAAACACTGACAAAATGGTCACAATGTTATTTGGTACAAAGCACAAACTGCGTAATCTCGGCAATACCCACCTATCCATTGTAACAGAGTCTAATCGTAAATTGGCCACAGTGGACTCCTACAAATATCTTGGTATGTGGCTTGACCCCATCCTCACTTTTGGTCTTCATATAGATAAATTAACACCCAAACTTTATCCCAAAATAGGTGCACTGTTTAGAAACTAATCCTGTTTAAATCCCCTGGTAAGAAGATGCATTGTACAACAGATGATAATGCCAATCATAGACTATGGGGACGTAGTATATGCTCCCGCACCACAAATCCATCTTGCTAAAATTGACACTCTGTATAACTCATTATGCCGCTTTATCCTTCAGTGTAATTACACAACCCATCATTGTGATATGTATGAAGAACTTCATTGGCTAATACTCGAATCTAGACGTGCCCTTCACCTCTCTTGCATGGTTCATAACCACTTCTCAAGAAAACTATCAGACTACCTGAGCAGTATGCTAATTCCAGCTTTGCATACTAACTATAACCTCCGCTCCACTGCTAACAACTCACTGAGTATACCACACTAACTGAGCAGTATGATCACTCCAGATCTCCATACTAACTATAACCTCCACTCCTCCACTAACAACTCACTGAGTATACCACACTACCTGAGCAGGATTGTTAGGGTGAGTGGAGGATTTTGGGCTATGTTTAGGGTTAGGATTGTTAGGGGGGGGGATGCTAGGTAATGGTTAGGGTTAGGACTAGGGATGAGCGAGCACCCCGATGCTCGGGTGCTCGGGTGCTCGGACCGAGCACCCCCTGATGCTCGAGTGCTCGGCCGAGCACCCGAGCCCCATTCAAATGAATGGGAGCACTCGAGCATTAAACCAGGCACCCCCTGCTCTGATGAGCGGAGGGTGCCTGGTCAATGTCCCCCTTCATCTCCGCTATGCCCCTCTTCCACAATGTCCCCCTTCATCTCCTATGCCATAGCGGAGATGAAGGGGGACATTGTGGAAGAGGGGCATAGCGGAGATGAAGGGGGACATTGTGGAAGAGGGGCATAGAGTCTATGCCCCTCTTCCACAATGTCCCCCTTCATCTCCGCTATGCCCCTCTTCCACAATGTCCCCCTTCATCTCCTCTATGGCATAGGAGATGAAGGGGGACATTGTGGAAGAGGGGCATAGCGGAGATGAAGGGGCACATTGTGGAAGACGGGCATAGCGGAGATGAAGGGGGACATTGTGGAAGAGGGGCATAGAGTCTATGCCCCTCTTCCACAATGTCCCCCTTCATCTCCGCAATGCCCCCTTCATCTCCGCAATGCCCCCGTACCTCCATTCCCTGGTGGTCCAGCGGAGCGTCTTCGGATCTGTGCCTCTTCCGGCACAGATCCTCTTCACCCGAACATGTCGGGCGAGCACATGGCGGTACTCGTACGAGTACCGCCATGTGCCGAGCAGAGCGATGCTCGAGCCGATCCGAGCATCGGCCGAGCACGCTCGCTCAACACTAGTTAGGACTGTTAGGGTAAGGGCCAATATTATGTTATGGTTAGGGTTAGGATTGTTAGGGGTATATAGGATTATGTTTAGGCTTAGGATTGTTAGGGTGAGGGGGGATTTTAGGTAATGGTTAGGTTAGGATTGTTAGGGTGGGGGATATTACATAATGGTTAGGGTTAGAATTGTTAGGGTGAGGGGGATATTAGGTAATGGTTAGGGTTAGGATGGTTAGGGGGGATATTATGTAATGTTTAGAATTAGGATTGTTAGGGTGAGGGGGATATTAGGTTAAGGTTAGGGTTAGGATTGTTAGGGGAGGGGGGATATTAGGTAATGGTTAAGGTTAGGATTGTTATGGTTTAGGATTAGGATTGTTAGGGGAGGGGGGATATTAGGTAATAGTTAAGGTTAGGAGTGTTAGGGTGAGGGAGGATTTGGATTAGGTTACACTAGTATTTGGGTTATGGTTACAGTTAGGATTGTTAGGGTTAGTGGATGATTTTGGGTTATGGTTACGGATAGGATTGTTAGGGTGAGTGGAGGATTTTGGGTTATGTTTGGTGTTAGGATTGTTACGGTGAGGGGTGATATGAGGTTATGGTTAGGGTTAGGATTTTTAGGGTGAGGGCTGATATTAGGTAATGGTTAGGGTTAGGATTCTTATGGTTAGGGAGGATACTACGTAATGTTTAGGATTGTTAGGGAAGGGGGGATATTAGGTTATGGTTAGGGATAGGACTGTTAGGGTAAGGGGGATATAGGATTATGTTTAGACTTAGGATTGTTAGGTTAAAGAGGGTTTTGTGTTATGGTTACAGTTTGGATTGTTAGGATGAGTGGAGGATTTTGGGTTATGTTTAGGGTTAGGATTGTTAGGGTTTTTGGAGTATTTTCGGTTATGTTTAGGGTTAAGATTGTTAGGGTGAGGGAGGGTTTGGGTTATGTTTAGGGTTATGATTGTTAGGGTCAGTGGAGGATTTTGGGTTATGTTTAGGGTTATGATTGTTAGGGTTTGTGGAGGATTGTGGGTTATGTCTAGGGGTTAGGATTGTTAGGGTGAGGGGGAATATTAGGTAATGGTTAGGGTTAGGATTGTAAGGTGAGGGGGGATATTAGGTAATGGTTAGGGTTAGAATTGATAGGGTGAGGGGGTTAGGTTAGGGTTAGGATTGTTAGAGTGAGGGGAATTTCGGGTTATAGTTAAGGTTAGGATTGTTATGGTGAGGGGTGATATTTGTTAGTTTAAGGTGACATTTTAAACACAACATTTTAAATGCAAAATTTTGATGCAAGCGAAATGTTAAACATGCTGTTGTACCGTGTGCTCACAAATATATTACATTTGATACTGAAGCCGCTGTACACACGTCACTATGTTATTTTATCGCTGTGGGTTTCATTAAAAACATTTTAGGGTCATTCTAGGTAGATTTGTTCTGACATAGGAGGGGGGTACCCACAAACCATGGGCATTCTTTACTGGGAAAAAAAGGTTATTTGTGTGTTGTTCACAGAAAAAATTACTGTAACAGTCATTTGATTGTAATCTGAAATGAAAGTGATAAAACTTGCTTAGCAAATTGGGAGATCAATTCCTCAGTAGTGAAGAAATTACATAATATAATTACTTACAATTTCTGGGGAGAAAGTGCCCAGTCCTATTACTGGCATCTTATTGCCATCATTCAGCAGGATACAGGAGCCCTTGTGGAGGTGTGCGCTGCCAGACTGCATCTTCTTCAACGGAGTTTCCTAGGGTAATGAGTCCAGGATGTGAGAGAGCAGCCTGCTTTTATACCTGTAGCTCTTGGAGATGTGCAGTGAGGCGCGTTATCCAATAATCCAGTTATATAACATGTTTGTACAACAACTGTAAACCGTAAATATGTTTTCATAAATCATTTAAGAGCCCACTCGCCTCTGGGAGGAAGTAATGAAAATGTTTATAGAATGCCGCAATGTACACAGAGACTTACAGTTTAAGGTTTCAGACGTTGATAAACCAAATAAAGTATAATAATTCTGGGACAACCCACCACAGGGGACAAACAAAACTTAGAAACAAAGTAACTGGTCTCACCAAAACAATCCCCACCAATTTAGATGCAGTGAAAATTAACAATATTGTCTTTATTTGAAACAATTCTTTAAAAAGGAACAGTTAGGTCCGGAAATATTTGGACACTGACACAAGTTTTGTTATTTCGGCTGTATACCAAAATAATTTTGAATTACAATGAATATGGGCTTAAAGGAGCAGTAAACTTTTTTTTATGAAAACACATATTTTATAGAGCTTTTCCTGCTGAATAAAACAAGGGTACTCCCGTCGCTGTCAAGTGTTTTATTCAAAAATTATAGCAGTTTAAATAATCAGGAAGTGAATTTACTCTGTTTACTTCCTGATAGTTCTAACTGACAGGAAGTGACAGGCAGTTTCTGTCACATTCTATGGAGAACTGTTATGTCTCTGACTTTTCTGACTTTCCTCTCCATTAGAATTTAACAGGAAATCTAATTAGAATTTGACCACTAGAGGGCACTGGTAGTGTAAAAAAACATGGGTTTAAACTGTAATAACTCTGGAAATATAAATCTCTGGGCAGTGGGAGTACCCTTATTTTACTCAGTAGGAAAATCCCTACAATATATATTTTTATATTTGGAAGTTGTTGCTGTGAACCCACAACATGCGGTCAAAAGAGCTCTCAATGCAAGTGAAACAGGTCATCCTTAGGCTGCAAAAAAAATAAAATCCATCAGAGACATAGCAAGAACATTAAGAGTGGCCAAATCAACAGTTTGGTACATTCTGAGTAAAAAAGAACGCACTGGTGAGCTCTGCAACACAAAAAGGCCTGGACGTCCACGGAAGACAGCAGTGGTGGATGATCGTAGGATCCTTTCCATGGTAAAGAAAAACCCCTTCACAACAAGCAGCCAAATGAAGAACACTCACTCTCCAGGAGGTAGGCATATCATTATCCAAGTCTACCATAAAGAGAAGATTTCACGAGAGCAAATACAGAGGGTTCAACACAAGGTGCAAACCATTCATAAGCGTCAAGAATGCCAAAACACATCTACAAAAAAGCCAGCCCAGTTCTGGAACAGCATTCTTTGGACAGATGAAACTAAGATCAACCTGTTCCAGAATGATGGGAACAAAAAAGTGTGGAGAAGGCTTGGAGTGGCTCATGATCCGAAGCATACCACATCATCTGTAAAACACGGTGGAGGCAGAGTTATGACATGGGCATGCATGGCTTCCAATGGCACTAGAACAGTAGTGACAGAAGACTGAATCAGACCGATGAATTCTGAAGTGTATAGGGATATATTGTCTGCTCAGATTCAGCCAAATTAAGTGAAGATGATTGGACGGCACTTGACTTTACAGATGGACAATGACCCACAATGTACTGTGAAAGCAACCCAGGATTTGTTTTTAAGGCAAAGAAGTGGAATATTCTGCAATGGCTGAGTCCATCACCTGATCGCAACCCGTGCACGCATTTCACTTGCTGAAGACAAAACTTAAAGCGGAACTATCACATCTACAAAACTTACCCCCAATCAGTGTTTCCCATCTAGTTCTATAGGGAAACAACTGTAAAAATGTCTGCTAACAAATAAATATATAATTATTATCTCTGTAGTGAGGGAGCGATTTGGGGACAGCGCTGCCATGTTGTTGACATGCTCTTGATTGACAGCGCTGCCATGTTGTTGACATGCTCTTGATTGACAGCGCTGCCATGTTGTTGACATGCTCTTGATTGACAGCGCTGCCATGTTGTTGACATGCTCTTGATTGACAGCGCTGCCATGTTGTTGACATGCTCTTGATTGACAGCGCTGCCATGTTGTTGACATGCTCTTGATTGACAGCGCTCTCCCGTGACTTCTGTGCCTTCATTTTGTTGCTCCTCTCTCACAGTGTGCTCTGTTCGTCACTGAGCAGAGAGAGGAGGAACTGAGAAGCTGTGCAGCTCCGCTTGTGCCGTACAGAGCAAGTTTCAGGCAGCGGGAAAAAGTGAATTTCTGGACAGCATGTTAAAAAAATAAATAAATACAGGGTTTTAGCACACAGCACCACAGGATTCCGCCCACAGTTGGCCTGACAGTTCCCCTTTAAAGGGATAGTAATACTTAAAATGTAAAAAAAAATATGTTGTAGGGTTTATCCCCCTGAGTAAAACAAGAGTGCTCCCACTGCTGAAAGGTGTTTCATTCAAAAGTTATTAATTTTCAAAGTTGAAATTTTTAGGTGCAATATCACAGTGGCCTGAAATTGTACAGTGGCGCTGTTGCTACACCATCCTATGGAGAGTTATGGTTCTGGGACCAGAGCTGTCCATAGGATCGTGTAGCAACAGCACCACTGTACAATTTCAGGCCACTGTGATATTGCACCTAAAAAATTCAACTTTGAAAATTAATAACTTTTGAATGAAACGCCTTTCAGCAGTGGGAGTACTCTTGTTTTACTTAGGGGGATAAACCCTACAACATATTTTTTTTTTACATTTTAAATATTACGATGCCTTTAAGGCAGAAAAACCCACAAACAACAATTGAAGAGAGCTGCAGTAAAGGCCTGGCAAAGCATCACAAAGGAGGAAACCAGCATTTGGTGATGTCCATGCGTTCCAGTCTTCAAGCAGTCATTGCCTGCAAAGGATTCTCGACAAAGTATTAAAAATGAACATTTTATTTATGATTGTGTTAATTTGTCCAATTACATTTGAGCCCCTGAAATTAGGGGACTGTGTATAAAAATGGTTGCAATTCCTAAACGTTTCATCCAATATTTTTGTTCATCCCCTTGAATTAAAGGTGAAAGTTTAACCCCTTAACGGCCGGACGTTATGGGACATTTCCGTCCCATAACGTCCGCATAGGGGCACTTTGACGAGCCGGTACATGTGACCTGTCACGTGTATCGGCGCGTCACTATGGGGCTTGAAACAGATCGCTCCGATCTTGGAGCGGTCTATTTCATGCCCCATTTTTACTTACAGCGCTCCCGGTAGAGCGCTGTAAGTAAAAAGTACGTGACGTACCAGGACCGTCAAGGGTCTTTCAAGCAAGTTTACCCTTGACGGTCCTGGTACGTCAAGGGTCCCTAAGGGGTTAAAGGTGAAAGTCTGCAGTTCAATTGCATCTCGGTTGCTTCATTTCAAGTCCATTGTGGTGATGTACAGAGCAAAAAATAATGAAAACTGTGTCAGTGTCCACATATTTCTGCACCTAACTGTATATACAAATAAGGGTTTGCTGTATAATGTAAAAGAGTCACTAACATTATGTGGGGAACATAGGAAGAAGGTGTTATTGATTTTGTAAGTCGTTTTCTGACTATTGAGCTACCGACATCTGCTTACTATGCCTCACCGCCATAATGTAAGTCATGCTTTTACAATATACAGCAAGTCCTTACTTATATATTCTTTTTAAAGGGATAGTAATACTTGAAATGTAAAAAAAATATGTTGTAGGGTTTATCCCCCTGAGTAAAACAAGAGTACTCCCACTGCTGAAAGGTGTTTCATTCAAAAGTTATTAATTTTCAAAGTTGAATTTTTTAGGTGCAATATCACAGTGGCCTGAAATTGTACAGTGGTGCTGTTGCTAAACCATCCTATGGACAGCTCTGGTCCCGGGACCATAAATCTCCATAGGATGGTGTAGCAACAGCGCCACTGTACAATTTCAGGCCACTGTGATATTGCACCTAAAAATTCAGCTTTGAAAATTAATAACTTTTGAATGAAACACCTTTCAGCAGTGGGAGTACTCTTGTTTTACTCAGGGGGATAAACCCTACAACATATATTTTTTTACATTTTAAGTATTACTATCCCTTTAAAACATTGTTTCAAATAAAGACATTCTGCATCTAAATTGGTGTGCTTCTGATTTATCCCACATTTCCCCACATTCTTCTTAGAACATCAGTCTTATGGGTTAACACAGGTGCTTTACAGGTAGGCTGGATCGGAAGATAAATGAAGATGCACATAGGCAGGCAATAGGGGATGTTAGATAAGAGTGTATTGGGTAGGGAGGGGATTTAGTTAGGTTATTGATGAGTTGTCTGGAGGTGTCAGCAGTAGTCTGAGGAGAGAGAGAGCGAGAGAGAGAGACTCTTTAAACTGTCTTCAGTAACCTCACCTTTTTAGTTGAGTTTGGATGTTCCTCACTCAGTTTTATTCCTCCTACCAATCTGTTTCAGTTAATTATTGTGTTTCAATCTACATATTAAATTGATTATCATGAGCATGTTTGGTATAATTGTTTAATCATCCACCTGACTATATGCCTACAAAATCTCTGAGTTTGTGTAACTGTACCTAGAAGAACCGATGCTGTTTTGAAGGCAAAGGATGGTCACTGGTTACACCAAATATTAATTTGAATTAGATTTTTCTTCTGTTCACTCACTATGCATTTTGTTAATTGATAGATATAAACTATTACCATGCATAGTTTTGAAAGCATTGTTAGTTTACAGCATTTTTTCACACCTGCCTGAAAAATGTGCACATTACTGTATATATAGGTGGGTTGGTTTTGGGTATCTCACTCTTTGAAGGTAGGACTTATTGCACTCCCTGCCCTCCTTTTTGCTGGACCTGATCATTGTCTTTAATGATGTATATATATTGTATTACTTGTTCTATTTAATACCTAGCTTAGTTGAGGTTGATTTAATTATACGTTCTAGAGTCAGGAGTTGTTTTGTTTTTGTATATTAAAGAAAGCATAACCTAAGCGATTAATAATCAGACGATCCTTGTTTATTCCTAAATTTTTTGTTAAGTTACTGTTATGGCTATATGAATGTGGAATTTTCTATTGGCAGAGAGCATTGGATGACTACAATCTGTGGTCTGATGGCTCCACTCCTCTTTGTTGGGGTGTTTTATTTGATCTGATTCTAGCCTGGGCATCTATTAGTCATGACACAATACTAGCGAGATCTCTGCTCTAAAGCTGAAAATCAAAGTTTAATACAGGAGACTCACATAAGTACATAACTACATAATAAGTAGATGCCAAATACAATATGGGTGTGCAGGTTAGGATTACTCATAAATGGTAAGTGTCTTGGGATCATGAAGACTGGGAGTGCCATTTAGTTCATTAAAGGAGAACTAACAACTCTTGATTATAACCCCACAATTACCTTACTGTGGCCGGAATATACTAGTAGCCCTTATGAATTTTGTCCTTGTGCTTTAGCTCAAGAGATAACCTCTTCATTCAGTCCTGATGTCATGTTCCTGGAGGCGGCCATGACAGTTGCTGGCAGTTTTTTTAAACTGAAGCAGCAGCTAAAGTGCATGAGTCTGCTTAATACCTTAAGAGTCAGAGGGGTGCACAATGCATTGTGCAGTAATTCATTGCACAGCTCTGTTCTTTTTCAGGGGTTTAGATTAATGTATGTGTGCAGGGAGCAGAATTTAAAGGGATAGTAATGTTTCATAATAAAAACAGCTCTAATTAATCATCATAGTATTTGGACTTTGGAGAGTGTTATTTCAGTTCTGTCAGAGTTGTAGTTCAAGAGTAATTCAATGACAAAGTGTCCCCCTCCCGCCCCTTTTACTGATGTAACACTGCTCAGCCAAAGCAGAAGGGTGGTGCCCAGGTAGATTGCAGAGAGGGACAATCTTCATTTAAGATAAGGGAAAAACCTGAAAAGCTTGTCAAGGGGGGCAGGGCTTTCATTGTTCTCATAGGAAGAAGATTGTCCCCTGCTGTTATCTATCTGGTCTTACAACCAGATTCACATCTGAGAAGAGATGGCTTACACTAGGTAAAAGGGGCGGGAGGGGAAACTTTGCTTGTGAATAACTCTCAAACCATAAAGGTTTGAGAGATAAGACTTATATCGTTCTTCATGTTTTTTTAATGCCTACAGAATAAAATAAAGATAAAACGAAGTGTTACTATCCCTTTAAGATACTGTGGTCAATTATAGCAACTGCCATGTCTGCTTCCATGCACCTGATATCAAGGACTGACTGACAATGTTATCTCTAGAACAAATGCACATGGGAAAACTTCATAGGGGCCATTAGGATTATCTGGCCATGGGAATATGTGTAGAAGGTTATTATTAGGAGGTGTGTTAGTTCTCATTTCAGGCTTCATTGAGGAGATGCAGTTTCAAGCAAGAGTTGAAGATGGTGATGGAAGTGCACTGGTACAGGCTGGTTGGTAAAAAGTCCCACCGGTTGGTATCAATAAGGGAAAACACTATTTCTCTTAAATCCAATGTGGAACTCAGGAACAATGGAGTAAAGTCCCCCCTTGCAGAGGGCAGGGCATTTGAAGCATATACTACCCTCATCCCTTCCAGTTTTACCCCCTCCACCCCTCAGTTTCAAGTGACTTGCCTCAACAAAAGGGCAAGCTGGCACTGTTTTCTTACTAATTAGTCTTGTTATTTTTACACTTAGATATGGGGGCTGTACAATCTCCATTAGTGGCCCTATTCAATTCCCCCAGATGCCCCCAAAAAACCCAACAGAATGTTTTTCAAACACGGTAAACAAATTCCCTGGGCTATGAAAAAATACCTGCAAAAAAAAAAAAGCACGTTGGGAGCTAAATTTATCGCCCATTTGACCCCATAGAAACACATGACCAAACTTCGGAACTTGCAATTCAATTGAATGCGTTGGGTGCAGAGTCCCTTAACGTTCGTCAGAGCTGTTTTAGAGACTTTACAGATCTCTGAGCCTTCTGAAGCAGTCTTCTTCACCAGACGTCTTCCAATGGTGCAGAAAGGAATCACCCATTTTTTCTCCCCATCATTTTCTGGAGCAGGGGATCCTGGAAGAATGGAAGACGCCTGATAAGAGACTATTTCGAAATAATCATATTTACCAACTCTATCATTTCTCTGCTGAGGCTTTGTCGCAGTGGGCTTTCCCAACTGCCATTGATCACCCAATATTTCACCTTGCTAAAAGCTGTGTTACTCTCGATCGTCTCGTGCGGATTCTCGTTACCTAGCTGGGCTCACTCCGGATGGGGAGTCGCAGACCTTTCCTGAGCTTATCCATTAGACCCTGCTTCTGTCTAGTGCCTCTAGATTGGGTCAGTGCTCCATTGCGTTCTGCTGTAGCCTTTGGCTCAGGAGCCAGCTGTTGCGCGATATTCTACTCTCACTGTGCTGGACACTTGTTGCCACTCTGTTGCGCTGCCTTGGTCCGCCCCTTGCATTCTAGGGTTTGGTTTACCAGTGAAGGTTGCCTCGCTACTATTTCCTACCCTGGTAGCTAGGGTCAGGGTTGCCTCTATCTTGGGTTCAGTGTCTCCCAGGCGTCTGGGACAGTTGCCAGTTCCTACTCTTAGGACTCCCTGTCCTAGTTACTGCTGCCGGTCTCAGAGTCGTTTGCCTCCATTGACCCTGGTCCTTGGGGTGTAAGTTGCCTATATACTCGAGTTGCCAAAGTTTGGGTTCAGTTTGGTCAACGGTGCCTTCAGTTGGTTGGGTCCAGATCAGAATCCTCATCTGTCTACTATTGCTTATATTCTCACTCATTGTAGACTGATTTGCACATTTGTGTTCCGTTGTATGAGACTGTGTGCTAATTTACTGTATGCTCCTCACCATTAATAAAGTTAATTTTAAACATATTGTACTGGTCTGAGTGTTCATCAAAAAACTGTGACAACATATTAGACTAATCCAGCCCATAAGGGCAGTCCAGTACCAACACGCAGCTCACGAACTGTGTACAGCTAAGGTTTTAAAGGGATAGTAATGCTTCACAATAAAAGTAGCTCCAATTAATCTTCATAGTATTTGGGCCATGGAGAGTGTTATTTCATTACTGTCAGAGTTGTAGTTCAAGAGTAATTGAATGATAGAGTGTCCCCATCCTGCCCCTTTTACCTAGTGTAAGCCACCTCCCCTCAAATGTGGAATCTGGTCCTTGGACCAGACAGTTCACAGCAAGGGACAATCTTCTTACTGTGAGCATAAGGAAAACCCTGCCCCCCTTGATAGGTTTTTCAGGTTTTTCCTTATGCTCACTGAAGATTGTCCCTCTCTGTGATCCATCTGGACAGTCTTGCTGCTCTGAGGTGATCAGTGTTACACTAGGTAAAAGGGGTGGGAGGGGGATACTTTATCATTCAATTACTCTTGTAGTACAACTCTGACAGCATTGAAATAACACTCTCCATGGCCCAAATACTATGGGGATTAATTGGAGCTGCTTTTATTGTGAAACAATACTATCCCTTTAACACCTGAGCTGTACACAGTTGTAGAAAAAAAACCTGTGTGAGTTGAATGTGGGTTGTTCCCTCCATAGAGCAGGCTATGCACAATATGTATTGTAAATGGTATCTGTGCCATCAGATCCTGGAAGTGCTGAGGTAGCAAGAAAAGTCTAAGAGAGAATCTCAGTAAGAAGTGCGAGAATAGAGATGAGGATGTAGAAGCATGGATGGGGCCTCTCTCAATAATGGAGAGGGAGGCCTAGGGCCAGACTGGATTTTGACTGGTCCGTGTGCTTGTTAAGGCAGTACAGGGGAATCGTAGACCAGTGTGTGCCCTTAGGTGTGAGTTAGGGTGAGTGGGTAATGAAGTGGCTTGTCCCTCTTCCAGTTGTGTGCTGTAATCCAGGCTGTGGAATTTGCAGCCATGAACAGTGCCCTGATGATCTCATGACATGGTTGGAGTGCATAAAGCAAATCTCAGGTGGCTACGGCCCAAGAATAAGATAAGTGTGGCTAATCTCTTGGGACACCTTCTCCATACCTTCTTCCAGGACTGCAAGGTATAAATTGCTTCATGCAAGCCAGCACCTGGTGAATGTGCAGTGAGCTGTGTGCCCTACTCCTGCCTCTATTGGGACTGTGTTCAACCTTCAGAACAAACCTAAAATGGAATGTGAGTATTAAGTGGAACCCCTGGGAATGTGTACAACTTGTAGTATCCAAGAAGAGAATAGCTAAAGTGTGTAGGTTTTATATTTTACCTTTGTTTACTTGCCTGTAGTTGTTGTCCTATGTTTGTGTATCCTACAAATGAAATTAACCCCATGAGAACCAAAGGAGCGTGCAATGCATTGTACAGTTCTTATCTTATAATTCTCCTATCTACATGTTCCCGAGGGGTCGATTGATGCAAACTGCATCCTTATCCTTCAGTCTGCTGAGTATCTTTAATGTTATCAGGTCTAAACAAGAACACAATTCTGCTCCTGCTCAAACACAGTACTCAAGCTGCATATGAGCAAACACAACTCCACATTGTTTGTGCAGGCAGAAACATTGCCCCAGCTCAAACACCATGTCAATCAGAAGACCCAAAGGTGGAAGATGGAGCCAATATCATCCAGCTCCTTAAAGGGATAGTAATGTTTCACAAAAGCAGCTCTGATTAATCTTCATAGTGTTTGGGCCATGGAGAGTGTTATTTCAATACTGTCAGAGTTGTTGTACAAGAGTAATTGAATGATAAAGTATCCCCCTCCTGCCCCTTTTACCTAGTGTAAGCCACCTCCCCTCAGACGTGGAATCTTGTCTGTTTACCAGACAGGTCACAGCAAAGGACAATCTTCTTACTGTGACCATAAGGAAAACCCTGCCCTCCTTGACAGGTTTTTCCTTATACTCTCTGAAGATTGTCCCTCTCTGAGATCCATCCGGACAGTCTTGCTGCTCTGAGCTGAGCAGTGTTACATCAGTAAAAGGGACAGGAGGGGGATACTTTATCATTCAATTACTCTTGAACTACAACTCTGACAGTATTGAAATAACACTCTCCATGGCCCAAATACTATGAAGATTAATTGGAGCTGTTTTTATTGGGAAACATTACTATCCCTTTAAGAACACACCAAACAGATGTGCACGTCCTAAGTTTTGTAGGTCACTTTATCCAGAGCAATGTACCCTTTAATATAGAGTTATTACTATCTTTGATGATACATAGTAACATAGTAGATAAGGCTGAAAAAAGACATGCGTCCATCAAGTCCAGCCCATGCCAATAACACCCCTGTTGATCCAGAGGAAGGCAACAAAAAAGCCCTCTGGAGCAATTTCCAATGTAGGTGTGTAGGTGTGTGTGGTCAAATAGTTCCCCAGAACAATATCCTATTTGCTTTGAAGCCATCTGTCATAATTGTCAATATTGTTCTATGCTAGATAGGTATCCATTGCTTTTTTGAATGCAGTTACATTATCTGCAAGCACAACATCCTGAGGCAAAGAATTCCATAGCCTTACCACCCTTACTGTAATGAGTCCCTGCCTGTGTTTTAGTCGAAAGCGCCTTTCCTCAAGTCTTAATAGATGACCTCTTGTTCTTAGCTCAGCTCTTTGCATAAATAATTCATTGGATAGTTCTTTGTATTGACCTTGAATATATGTGTAACTGGTAATCATATCACCCCTTAGACGTCTCTTCTCTAATGTAAACAAACCCAGTTTGGCTAGTCTCTCTTTGTAACTCAGATCCTCCAATCCCTTTATCAGTTTTGTTGCACGTCTCTGCACCTTTTCCAGTTCAGTAATGTCTTTTTTTAGAACAGGCGCCCAAAATTGTACTCCATATTCTAGATGAGGCCTAACCAAAGATTTATACCTTAATACCTTAATTCTAACCCAGAGATGTGAAAAGAGGTGGGGTTTTCAGTATAACCTTACATGAGCACACAGTTAGTCAAGGAGGCTGGGGCACTAAAAAGAACTGGAGCGATTCTAGATAAATCCAAGTACTCACAGGGGACAACTACAAATTAAGATAATTCCAGTTATTTAAAAGTTGCGTATAACTTGTTGAATTATAGAGAATGCTAGACCATCTAGCATGCAAGAGGGATAAATAACCCATATAAATCAACAGGAAGTTGTGTTTTTCTAGATTGGTGCAGTTGATTTGCTCCATTTCTAACTAGTACATCCAGTTATGTAACAATAGGGGTACAGGGGTTGCACCTGAGACCAGGCCCATCACTCCGACTGCCCCCTGCGGCTCCCCCCCCCACCCAGCATCCACAACAGGTAACAAGCTGAGGTCTGTGCCTTCTTCAGCACAGACCTCTAGCAGCTGAGCTCCATCTCCAGCACTCTACTGAAGAGAGGACCACGTGGGAGCACCAGCTGTATAGAGGTCTGTACCGAAGGAGGCACAGACTTCTCCTGCCACGCCATTGGACCACCAGGGAGATGGACACCGGAGGAGGCTCAATAGGGGCAATGTGGAGGTGGAGATTGGGGGCAGTGTGGAAGCAATGTGGAGATTGGGGGGCCAATGTGGAGACTGAGGGGCAATGTGGAGATTATAGGGCAATGTGGAGATTGGGGGACAATGTGGAGGCAATGTGGAGACTGGAGGGGCAATGGGGACAATGCGGAGATTGGGGAAAATGGGGGGACAATGTGATCGGTGGGGCCCATGGCAACTTCTGCACCAGGGCCCGGTGGCTACTAGTTACGCCTCTGAATACATCAGCCTCAAGATATCTGGACCATCGATTGAAGCACTTGTCCTTGCTGTATGTGCAATATTCGCTTTTCTCTAATAAAGTCAGATCTACGTTTCTAAGACTACCATTAAGGGAAAAGAAAACCCTTAAAACAAGGAAAACCCTTTCATGGAGGCACACAAACCCATTAATATATCAAAAAGTACAAAATATTTTATTAGGCATTTATAGTGAACACAAAAAGGACTCATAAAAAACAGAATTAAAACAGACAAGTAGTAGTCAGCCGAAGCCGTTGAGGTGATACACGTTGGGCTTGTGTGCTCATCTGCTGATTTTTCTGATCAAGGTTTTTGGATGTTATGTTCAAGTTTGATAAATATGTGCACTTTAGTCTTGGCACGGATATCTGTTCTCTTATTTTATTACACTTGTATTTACACATTGCTGTAATTTTCTTGATGGAAGATGATCATGTATTTATGACCAGATTTACTTAATATCATTTATGTGTGATTGTCTGTGAAATATAATGTATCTGGCATATGATTATTGTGGATCACCCCTTCTTGTCTGTTTTTATGAGTCCTATTTGCATTCAAGGGACAGTAATGTCCCAGAAAAAAATATTTATCATTTAGAATTGCTTAAAAATGAAAAAAAAAACCCTATCTCTCAAACCGCTATGGTTTGAGAGATATTAACTATCAAAGTTTGACGTTTCCTGCTGTCAGCTGTAAAGCTAACAGCAGGAGATCCGTGTTGGCCGACACAAGGAGGCTTGGCAGCAGAGCCGCAACCCCGTTATTTAAAAAGAATGACTTCATTGGAATGGTCTTCAAAGTGTGCTTGCAAACCAGGCACACTTTATAGACCTTTCCAATGAAGTCATTCTTTGTGAATAACGTGATTGCAGCTCTGCTGCAGTGCCACCAATTGGTCCCCAGGCAGGATTCCCCTGCAGTCAGCACAGCTCTGACATCAGGGAAAGGGGAGGGAGGGGGGAACTTTGACAGTGAATATCTCTCAAACCATAGCGATTTGAGAGATAGAGTTTTTTTATATTTCATATTGTAACTAAACACAAATGCCCTCTTGAGTGTTCTGTTCTTACCTTCAGTCCAAGACGAAAGAGAAACATTGGGACATATGGGTAACGTTAGTCGTGGTGCAATTCTGGGAAAAACTACTGCACATGTCAGATTCACTCTCTGATACCGGGCCCCTTGCATATTCGTGGGTGTTCACATGTGATTGTTCTTGGGTTCATTGCAGGAACATGAGATGTTGTATTTCCTCTTAACAGGTGAGCTCACATATTTGTTTTGGTCATGGGTTTTCGCTCACACATTCTAACAAAAGTATTTGTTTATTTTTGCTAGATTGAACACCATTTTTTTGTAGTGTGCGCTTTTATACATAATGATGATGGGGACCGATGCCTCTCTTTCATATGCATATATTTATACCTTTTTTAGTATTAAATCCTGCTCATCTGTATCCTCGGTGCTCATTGATCTTGTCCTGTTAGAGCTGGTTACTTCTTCTGGCTTGATATCCTACTTGGGACTCTGTTCAGTTATCAGGATTTGCTTTTAACCTCTTCAGCCTTAACCTTGCATCTGGTCCTGAGTTTTGTCTTCTTTCCGCAATGACCTTGGTCTTCCCAGTGGCGTAACTATAGGGGTCGCAACAGCAACCGGGCCCGTCACTCCAGAGGCCCGGCTGCCCCCTGCAACCCCCTCCTCCTGGCGCTGCAAGCTCCCTCCCGCACTCTAGTAATGCAGAGCGCTGGGAGATGACATCATCTCCCAGCACTCTGCATTACAGAAGAGGACAGCGCGGGAGCACGTCGCACCAGCCTGTCTCTCCTGCCACTCCACTGGACCACCAGGGATTGTAGGTAGGAAATGGAGGCATTGTGGAGGGCCCAGGGGCCAATGTGTTCGGGGGTTGGGGGGGCCCATGGCACTTCTTGCACCAGGGCCCGGACTGTTCTAGTTACGCCTCTGGGTCTTCCTCTGTTTTTATGAGCCTCTGCTACCTGCCTTTACATTTAGGAACCTCTGCTGCCTTTCTCGATTCCTTACTACTCTTTAGACTTACCTCAGTACCCTCCACAGAAATCCAAGGGTGAACAGATGCTTCTTACAGGTACTAGTGTGTCTACCACTACTATCATCTAAAGCTACTGGGCTGCAGCATCATACCCATAAAAGCACCATAGGCACTTCTCCACATTCAGATCACTGTGCACCGTGCATCGTTCAAGAGCTTTAACAATTGCTAGGAAAATAAATCAGTATTTTACCAGTCTACCAATGGTTTCCATTGATATGATGTGCATACACACATACCCATTGGCCTGAATGTCATTATCTTAGGTGTAAAGACTGTCACTGCTCATTAAATTGGCACCCCATTTTTTCTTCTGGTTCTTCTGGCCCCATGTGTGCCCCCCCCCAAGTAGAAATCCTAGAGTCTCCACTGGTGGAAAGAGCTGATTATGTAGATCAGTGATTGCAATATTTGTCCTTAAGTTCCTTTATCAGGTCAGGACATGTGATTGAGTGCAGCTAAATGAGCCTCTAATTAACCCTTTCAGTGCCAGCAATGCAATGGAGACCTCTATTATACTCAAAGGGTTAACTCATTGAATCTGGAACACAAAGAAAGAGTGATGTGATAAAATACTTAAAGGGATAGTAATGTTTCAAAATAAAAGCAGCTCCAATTAATCTTCATAGTATTTGGGCCATGGAGAGTGTTATTTCAATACTGTCAGAGTTGTAGTTCAAGAGTAATTGAATGATAAAGCATCCCCCTCCCTCCCCTTTTACTGATGTAACACTGCTCACCTCAGAGCAGCAAGACTGTCCGGATGGATCACAGAGAGGGACAATCTTCAATTAGCATAAGGGAAAAACCTGAAAAACTTGTCAAGGCAGGGCAGGGTTTTCATTGTTCTCACATTAAGAAGACTGTCCCTTGCTGTGACCTGTCCAGTCAAGGGATCAGATTACACATCTGAGGGGAGGCGACTTACACTAGGTAAAAGGAGTGGGAGGGGGATACTTTATCATTCAATTACTCTTGAACTACAACTCTGACAGCAGTGAAACAACACTCTCCATGGCCCAAATACTATGAAGATTAATTGGAGCTGCTTTTATTTTGAAACATTACTATCCCTTTAAGTTACTCTATGGAGTAAAAAGTCATGGATACCTTGATAACTAAGAACAATATTGAGAATTATGGCAGTTGGCTTCAAAACAGATAGGACGTTGATCCAGAGATATATCTGACTGTCATTTGGAGTCAGGAAGGAATTTTTTTTTACCTACTTGGGGTGTGATTGGAAATGGCTTCAATGTTTTCTAGATCAACAAGGGAGATATGTAATGGACTGAACTTGATGGACACGTCTTTTTTGCCCTCATCAGCTATGTTACTATGGGGAAAGATGCACTGAAGTTTGATAAAGAGGTGATAAAGGCAGGGGCGGGCTGGCCCGGGGGGCAATTGCCCCCCGGGCCGGTCACAATTCTGGGCTGGCGGGCCGTCAAAGATGTATGCCTGTGCGGCGCTGGACCAGCACTTCCGCATTTTTTAAAATTTTATTTAGAACCAATCAGCAGCCTCCTTCTCTGCATTTACAGTGCAGCGTAACCGACACAATGAGCCATCCAGATGCCACGGGCTTGCGTGCTGATTGGGAGGAAGCGCTGGTCTAGGGGGCAGGCGTTCGTGCGGAGGATACTGCTGCTATTCAACTTGAGCTTAGTGTTGGGCAGCAAAGGCGCATGCGTGCGTTTAATACGCGCCGGAGGGACAGAGTAGAGCTACACCTAATCGGATGGAGAATCTGGCGTCACAAGGGGGTAAGGGAAAGGTTTTGGTTGGGGGGCTGCATTATCTGTCTGAAGGCTAGAGGACTGTGTAATTCCTTGTGAAGCACTGCGTTGCACATCCCTCAAAGGGTTAAGGCTTCATACACCTATGTGGATGCAGTGTACATGACAGACATTTACAATGGTAAATGCTCGAATGGTATGAGCAAATACTCAGCGCATATCCCCAACATTTCAGATAGCCAAAGGGACACTTTTCTTTTAGGTGGTGTTGCTGGGCATGGCTCATAGAGGGGCATTATTGAGCATGTTTAAGGTTATTTCCTGACCTACTGACATCTATTTAGGTAACTGATTTAGAACAGGAAAACATATTTCAGTTACACAGACTAAGTTCTAAACACATATACTGAAGTTTAAATGAACAAGCAAACAAACAATGTGAGTTTTATTAATGTGGAGCAATGTGATACATTTATATACATACCAGAGGGACAGAGCTGGATCATGGACAAGGCAACCTAGGTGCCTGCCTAGGGCCCAGTGACTTGGGTTGTGGGGGGCACCACTGGGCCACCCACCCACTAATCCGACTTCTTCTGCCCTCTGCCTCTGTTCGCCTATCCTGCGCATGCGCAGCCTAGGAACTCAATGAAGGGAAACTAGATAATTGACTGCGCATGCACAGGATATAGGGGAAACAGAAGCAAAGCACACAGGAAAAACAGTGCTGCTCTCTGGTTCCATGTGTAAGAGTGGTATAAGGCAAAGGAGGATTGCTTTAACACACAAGGACATTGGGGAGTGAGAAGAAATGTAATGTGGATAAGAGATGCGAGACAGAGGGATGGTGGATGCATGTGTACTAATTTCTTACCCTTTACCCCATCAACCAAAATAAAAAAAAATCCCAATTATCCCTAACTTGCTTACAGCATTCTTTCTATTCCACCTTACCGTTGTCTTAACATTTAAACTATCCCTGCATATCTCACCTTATTCCTACTTCTCTACCTTATTCCTTCTCCCCTGTGCTCGCTCTCACTCTCATTTGCAGCTCATCCCTGCCTCTGTCTCGCCCTAATCCTCTCCCTCAATGTTCACCATATTCCTACATCTTTCTCACCCTAACACTCTCTCTCTCTCTTTCTCCATCCAGTCCTTCCCTGCCTCAACCCATTTTCATTAGTAAGCTCTGTGGTATTATTAGTGTAGCTCCATTCCAGATATAAGATCAGTGGTATTTCTGCAGTTCAATTTAATTTCTAAGCTGTGTATCACTAGTGTAGGTCCAACTGTAAGTTCTGTGGTATCACTAGTATAGCACCATTTCAGTTTTAAACTCTGCAAATCACTAGTACCATTTCAATTGTATGCTCCGTGATCATTAGATTAACTGTATATCAGTTGTAGCTTTGTGTTATTACTATTGTAGCTCCAGTTCAACTGTAAACTTTCTATCACTAGTATAGCTCATTCTGGAATGTAAGCTCCGTATCATCACTAGTGTAGCTCCATTTCAATTGTAAGCTCTGTGGTATCACTAGTGTAGCTCATTTTCAATTGTAAGCACTGTGGTATCTCAAAAATAATAAGGATTAGAAATAACCCAGAGTTTATAATTTTGCTGCCATATTACCACTGAAGTAGGCGTTACATGATAAAAAGCATACTGCAAGACAACGCTGCTCAAAACGTATATCTGCTAATACCTGTTTTACCTCACAACATTAATGCCAATTATGAAGGGGTTCGGCTTGGATAGTGGGCTGGAACGATAGTAAAAAATGGGCCACTTGATTGTACTTGCCCCCCAGGCCAAAAGTTGCCAGCCCTCCCCTGGATAAAGGGAAGATGACTTCTCCAGTGATATCACTTCTCCAGTTCCTATGTTATTCTATAGAGCCTATGCACTAATATCTTCTGTGTCCTATCCATGGCAAGAAAAATATGGGTATTGACTCCGCCTTCTAGCTGGCAGGACCAATCAAACGCATAAAAGGCCACTCTCTCCCCTGTACCTGGTAGTTATTTTGGTCCTGTCTAGCTGGAGGACAGAGGTGTCAGTACCTCCTTACTTTTCAGGTTTTTTTATTTTATGTTATGCATCTAGTCTACAGCCACAAGGTGCATGGATTGAGCTCAGATACCCTCTAAACATGAGGGTCACATGGGGCATATTTTAAAATTTCAGCACAACCTGTTGCCCAGATACCTTTCCCTTCAGAAGGCTGCATGGGGCTTTCTTGGCGTTTATCCGTGCCTGGTCTCTGGCACTTTTACCGTTTTTCTCAAAGTGAGTCTGCTTCCATGTCTCAGTCTGAAACTCACTGAGATCACGAGTGATGCATGCATGGGTCATCATGGAATCGGCAAACGCTGGAGAATATTTCTACCTCCCACTGGAAGTATGCTCCGTGTGCGTTCCACTGTTGGAACGCACCCATATTCTCATGCTTGGCAGTCAAGATTCTCACAACTCATGCTGGTAAGTACATTCTGAGTTTCTTGCTTTAACGCTGCATTATTATGGTTATTTTACGTATGATTTCGTCCTTGAATTCAAGTTCTGGGAATAGCATACAGAATTAAATTCAAAATTTTGGTGCTTACTTATAGAGCCCTCACTAATACTGCACCCCCTAAATTTCATCTCTCATTTCCAAATACACTCCCACCCGCCACCTTCACTCGGCACACAACCTTCTGCTCTCTACAGTTCTTATCACATTCTCCCGCTCGGGCCTACGGAACTTCTCCCACTCCTACCTACAGGACTTCTCCCACTCCCGCCTACAGGACTTCTCCCTGCTGCACCTGAGCTCTGGAATTCCCTCCCCCGCCCCATCAGACTCTCCACCAACCTTCAGACGCTCCCTGAAGACTCACCTCTTCAGAGAAGCCTATCAACTACCTCCATAAACATTATCACCAAGAACCACCCCTTCCCTGGACCACTGCACTCAACAGCACTTCACTCCCACCCACTGATCAGCAGCTCATGTGGCAGGAGGCACTTAAAACCAATAGCACTTAATCCTTCTGTGTCAAACCCACCTAGACTTAGGGTTGCCACCTTTTCTTAAAAAAAATACCGGCCATAGCATTCCCTCCATAGACTTAACATTGGACAGAAGCCAATTTTTTACCGGCCTGCCGGTAAAATACCGGCTGGGTGGCAACCCTACCTAGACTGTAAGCGCTCACGAGCAGGAGGCCCTCTGATCCTTCTGTTCTCCACATCTGATTGTACTATTTAATACCTCTGTATGTCTATTCCCTATTGTACAGCGCTGCGGAATTAGTTGGCACTATATAAATAAAGAATAATAATAATAATAGATTGGGAGTCAGAGACGCTCAACTAGGAGTGAGCCTGGAATACAAATTTGCAGGCTCTATAGGAATGGTATCCTACTCAGAGTACAGTCTCTTTTAGCCCACTAGTGCCTTTCACAGAGAGGAAATATCCTAAAGCATATCATCCTGGTCTTTCCATAACAGCAGTCCAACCACGAAATGCCAGGCAGTTTGTCTCTGAACAAGAGAAGCAGCCAACCCCAGATGTACTTTTCGGCCTTGTTGGGCCTTATCAGTGAGGTGCAGCTGATCTCTCTAAGCACTGTGAGGAAGGTGTTCAATACTGAATTTCCCTATTACCCTTGGGATGTCTAATCCGAAGGATAATTTGCATATGTATATCGGGAGTCAGAGACGCTCAACTAGGAATGAGCCTGCAATACAAATTTGCAGGCTCTATAGGAATGGTGTCCTACCTCGTCTATTTTAGCCCAAAGTATATCATACTGGTCCTGCTATAACAGCAGTGCAGCCATGAAATGTCAGGCAATTCCTCTCTGAAGAAGAGAAGCAGCCAACTCCAGACGTACGTTTCGGCCTTGTTGGGCCTCGTCAGTGAGGTGATGCTTATCTCTCTAAGCACTGTGAGCGAGGGGTCCAATGCTGGATTCCCCTATTACCCTTGGCGTGACTAATCCCAAGGATAATTTGCATATGTAAATAATAATAATAAAAATCCTCATTGATTTAAATGGGGATTTTTAACCCCTTGAATACAAGTGAGGTCTCCAACGTATTGATTCTTATTGCTCTGGAGACATGTCTAGCAGTCAAGGGGTTTAACCCTTTGAGTGCCCAAGGTGTAAGCAACGCATTGCTTTGCATACCCCTATGGCACTCAAAGGGTTAAAAATGGATTTTGTTACTTATCAACAAATTGTTATCTTCTCCTCTGCCCTACTTTACCCTTCACAGTCCAGCTAGTAGCTAGTCTTCATATAGAAAAGGAAAGGAAACATCACCAAGACAGAGACGCTACCACATTGCCCCTTCCACAATGCCCCCATCTCCACATTGCCCCTTCCACAATGCCCCTCAATCTCCACAATGCCCCTTCCACAATGCCCCTTCCACATTGCCCCTAAATCTCCTACCTCCCTGGTGGTCCAGTGGCAGAGGACAGGTCTGTGCCTCTCAGACCTTTTCTCCCATGCGGTCCTCTTCAGTAATGCAGAACGCTGGGAGATGATGTCATTTCCCAGTGCTCTGCATTACGAAAGCGCCGGTCTGCCAGAGGGACTACTCATCTCCCTCTGGCAGACCGGCACTCTCGTAATGCAGAGCCCCAGCGCTCTGCATTACTTAATTGCAGGCGTCAGGCGAGGGGGTCGCAGGGGGAGGCTGGGCCCCTGGAGTGACGGACCCGGTCGCAGGTACGACCCCTATAGTTATGCCACTGGATAGTAATGTTTGTTATAAAGTATTTTGGCAAGTCTTCTTTATAATAAATGTAACAGATTGCGCTATGTTTATTTACTTACTTTTGTGTATTTCAAAAGATATTAAGTGGAGAAAGATCCCCTGCTCACCCCTTCTGGCCACATCGTTCTGAATCTGCAGTCTGGTCTGGATGGATCCAACGAGGGACAAACTTCAGTAAGAAAAGGAAAATCCTGCCCTCCGTCAAGAGGGACAGGGTTTTCCTTATACTTACTGACTGAAGATTGTCCCTCGCTACATCCACCCAGTTCTGGGGACCAGATTTCAGATTCAGTGGGAGGCGGCCAGAAGAGGCAGACGGGTGAATTTTCTACACTTAATATCTTTTGAACTAGACAAAAGTAAGTAAATAAACATAGCGCAATGTGTTACATTTACTATAAAGAAGACTTAGCGAACTACGTTATAACAAACATTAATATCCCTTTAATACAGTCACATTACTTACTCCTAGATCATTAACCCCTTAGTGACAAAGGACTTACCAGGTACGTCCCAAAAAAACTGTCACTTAGTGACAGAGGACGTGCCTGGTAAGTCCCAGAAGTAGCACCGGAAGTCCGGGTCCCCGTGCGGCTGCACGCCGTTCTGGGACTCTGGAATCATATGGCAAAAAATAGTATTTTTCTATGACGGGCGTAAAGGTGACAGCCGCGTGTGCACGTGGTTGTCAGTAAGGGGTTAATAAACAATGACCTCCCTGAATCTCTGTTTCCAGAGAACTTTGTCAAGGATTGTGAAAGCAGGAATTTTGATAACAATGTAACACTATGCCTGCAGCATACCTCCCAAGTGTCCCTCTTTAGGAGATAATAGAGGTCCATACCTCCCAAGTGTCCCTCTTTAGGTGATATTAGGGATCCATGCCTCTCAAGTGTCCCTCTTTAGGAGATAGTAGGGGTCCGTCCCTCCCAAGTGCCCCTTTTTAGGAGATATTAGGGGTCCGTACTGCCTAAGTGCCCCTCTTTAGGAGATATTAGGGATCCATACCTCCCAAGTGTCCCTCTTTAGGAGGGACAGTCCCTCTTTGAGACTTAAATCACTCTGTCCCTCTTTCCCACCCTCTGTTTGTTGTGTATATAAATTAATTACATTGCTTCACAGCAATAAAACCCATATTAATGCTTGTTTATACTTCAGTATATGGTTTATACATTATTCTGTGTAAATAAAATACTTTGGTCTTGTTCTAAATCGTGTATTAATTTAAACAAAGAGCTGTCATTATGTCTTGAAATAACCTAAACATTCTCGGTAATGCCCTGAACACCCCTGCACACCCCCAGCCATACCACCTAAAACAAAAGTGCCCCTCTTTGGCCATTTGGGAGGTGTGCTGCAGCAGAAAGCACTGCCTCCAGTCTATTAATCCTCAGTGTGCCAGCGAAGTATCCAGCACATTGTGATGGCTACCCCTCTGGCACCCAAAAGGTTAAACACAGCATACTGAGCATTCAGTGCCTCAGAGAGTGCTACATTGTATCATTATCCCTGCTTTCCCACTATTGGGACATAAACGTGTAAAAAAAAAAAAAAAAAAAGTAAATATAAAGTATAAACAGTTTTATGCTCATGCAGAATAGGTAAAGACAAAAAAGAGGTTTACTGTCACTAAAACCATATTTGTGCTTCGCTTCTTCCTTCGGGACGTACCAGTCTTTGTACCTGTGTGAGCCCAGCACGCTGTTTACTGACAGAAGGAGGTCCCGGGACTAGGGTTGCCACCTTTTCTTCAAACAAATACCGGCCAACGCATTCCCTCCATAGACTTAACATTGGACAGAAGCCAATTTTTTACCGGCCTGCCGGTAAAATACCGGCTGGGTGGCAACTCTACCTGGGACCTCCAGAACTCCAGTAACTTGCTCTGGTTTAGGTATACGTGACATTCCACCTGCAAGGA
The DNA here is from genome assembly GCA_037306005.1 of Rhinophrynus dorsalis. Classification (NCBI taxonomy): domain Eukaryota; kingdom Metazoa; phylum Chordata; class Amphibia; order Anura; family Rhinophrynidae; genus Rhinophrynus; species Rhinophrynus dorsalis. The sequence continues at coordinate 33,018,117 of CM074721.1, read as the reverse complement.
AGCAAAATTAATATTAAAAATTTTTGATGGAGGAACAAGTACTGGAGCATATTTATCAGGAGAAAAATAGGACAATTCTGGAGAAAAACAAACAAATTCACAGTATTTATCAGAGAAAAACCTGACGTTTCTTTCAAAGGGACTTTCTCTTTGAAAAATATGGAACAATAGTTAATTACATTGCATGGCACAGAACACATCATGTGCTTACATGCAGGTCCAGATTTAAATATCAGGAGTGCATAATAAAAGCACACAGTGTGCCTTTGGTTATATCCTTGACGTAACTCCCCACACAACTCCACCCCAAGACCCATCCCTTGCACAGCATATACACGTATCCGCCCCCATATCCCTGAATTGAGAAACGTATTTCATAATTACCGTCATTTTCAATTCCTGGTCATGATCTATGGCAGGATTTACCAATGTAGAAATAAAAATAATAGGTTGCACAAAGATGTCGATTGAGAACTAACTTGTCGTCCAGCTGCCAAAATAAGAAATTCTTGCTCTTAGATTCCAAAAAATATAACAAATATTGTAATACAATTCGGTGCTAATGAATCAACAGTTATAGACTGATGAAAAATAATCAATAATACCGGACAGCATTATTATCAAAATCTAAATAGATCACTGAAAATTTTTTTATTGGAAAGACATACGTGCCTCCTGTATCCCCAGGTGCACATAAGCCAATCAGTAACAAGCGTGCAAAGCAAGCGCTCATGGGAAATGTAGTTTCCCTGTACAAATACCCCAAACAGTGCCCGAAGCCCCCTGAGCCCTCCAAAACACTCAGAGCATGAACCGGATCATAGAACAAGGGTAGACAAACAAAATGACCCATCTCTGAAGTCTCTACAATGAGCAGTTGCAGAGATATGTCCCAAACAGTAAAGTCTCATAGAGGTGAATGGAGCATGGTGTCTTTACACTGAGGTAAAAAAATTAGCAAATGTACCAGAAAACATAGTAAAAGTGATATAAACACTGCCCCCAACCGGGAAAGTGTTGAAAAGTACCCAAACATGTCAAAATAGCATACAGATGGTTAAATTACCACAGAAACACTGCTCCAAGCCCCCCAACAGACATACAGACAAACCTAGTGAGTGCAGGAGTATGTAATAGGAACTCCAATGGAGAACTCTCTGTGGACAGTAAGCGTGGGACAAATGGACCTCAGCACTCAAGGGGTTAATCATGTTTTTAGCAGGTCTTCTGTCTTCAGATTACTATGTATTTAAGAAGAAGCCTCCATGGGCCACTCCTGGGAAATAACTTGTCCAGCAAGATTTTCCCCTCAGGGCTAAAAGTTGCACCATAGCACCTGGAAACTGAGCTATTCACTGGGAATTGTCAGTAAATGGTAATCCGCCTAATGGTGGTATTTAGTGTTGAGCGAGCATGCTCGGCCGATGCTCGGATCGGCTCGAGCATCGCTCTGCTCGGCACATGGCGGTACTCGTACGAGTACCGCCATGTGCTCGCCCGCCATGTTCGGGTGGCAGGGATCTGTGCCGAAGGAGGCACAGATCTTACAGACGCTCCGCTGGACCACCAGGGACTGGAGGTAGGGGGCATTGCGGAGATGAAGGGGGCATTGCGGAGATGAAGGGGGACATTTTGGAGATGAAGGGGGACATTGTGGAAGGGGGACATTGTGGAAGGGGGACATTGTGGAAGGGGGGCATTGCGGAGATGAAGGGGGCATTGCGGAGATGAAGGGGGACATTGTGGAAGGGGGACATTGTGGAAGGGGGGCATTGCGGAGATGAAGGGGGCATTGCGGAGATGAAGGGGGACATTGTGGAAGGGGGACATTGCGGAGATGAAGGGGGCATTGCGGAGATGAAGGGGGACATTGTGGAAGGGGGACATTGTGGAAGGGGGACATTGCGGAGATGAAGGGGGCATTGCGGAGATGAAGGGGGACATTGTGGAAGGGGGACATTGTGGAAGAGGGGCATTGTGGAGATGAAGGGGGGCATTGACCAGGCACCCTCCCCTCATCAGAGCAGGGGGTGCCTGGTGTAATGCTCGTGTCGCCCCATTGAATTCAATGGGGCTCGGGTGCTCGGCCGAGCACTCGAGCCTCCGGCTGTGCTCGGTCAGAGCACCCGAGCACCCGAGCATCGGGGTGCTCGCTCAACACTAGTGGTATTCCATATCTAAAAAAACAATAAAACACTAAAACTAAAGCAGAACAGCTTCTCTGTCTTTCCTCTTCAAGGGAAACAATCTAACTGGAGAGTATTGGCTACTGCAGGCTGAGAGGGAAGGTAGGCTCCACCCAGCACTTCTTATTCAACCTATATTGGATGACAGAGAAATATATATAATTGTAGGGTTTACCCTCCTGAGTAAAACAAAGGAACTCCCACTGCTGACCAGTGTTTTATTCAAAAGTTATTAGAACTCAAAGTTGATTTTTTATGTGCAGTATTGCAATGGCCTGAAATTATACAGTGGTACTGTTGCTACACCATACTATGAACAGCTCTGATCAGTTGACCATAAACCTACATAGGATGGTGCAGCAACAGCATTGCTGTAACATTTCAGGCCATTACGATCTTGCACCTAAAAATTCAAATTTGAGCTGTAATAAAATATCTCTCAGCAGTGGGAGTTCCCTTGTTTTACTTAGGAGGGTAAATACTACTACTATATATATTTTTTACAATTCAAGTATTACTATCCCTTTATAAAACTCAGCAGCAGCAGCAGCAAGAACAGCAGTCACAAATTTGACAATGACACTGGGGTATTTGACAGTGGCCAGTGGCCACCACAACATGAACTGCTGGTACTTGGCCAGTAGGATATTTTTTTTCCTTAGGGCTTATTCTAACTCTGATCGTGTATGACCTGGCCTGCCTGACAACGTTCCTGCACATCCTGAGTTGCTGTTTCCGTTGCTGACTGATCCGGCTGAGAACCCGCTCCGTTGGTGACTGATCTGGCTGAGAACCAGCTCCATTGCTGACTGATTTGGCTGAGAACCTGCTCCATTGCTGACTGATCTGGCTGAGAACCCGCTCCGTTGCTGACTGATCTGGCTGAGAACCCGCTCCATTGCTGACTGATCTGGCTGAGAAACCACTAGGCTGCTGACCGTATCTGGCTGTGAACCCTCTCCATTGCTGACTGTGTCTGGCTAAGAACACTCTCTGTTGCCTCTGTCTGGCTAGCGATCCACTGCTGCCTAGTCTGTTGTGCTTGTCTATAGGAGTGCGGCGTGGCTCTCCGTTATCTTGCCGACCGTAGGCTGAGCACTTGTGCTTTAGCCGCTTACACTGGTTAACCTCCGCAGGCGGTGTGCACATGCGAAGTACCGGTTCAGTGCTATATAGCCCTGTCTGTGTTACTCTCTGATCCATCCGTGTCATCCTCCATTATCATAGCTGGGCTCACTCCCTGTGGGAGTTGCAGACATTACTCTGGGCGTTACCTCAGGAGCCTTTCAGTGCCTAGATTGTCTAGGCAGGGTCAGTGCTCCATTGCTTCCTGCAGTAGCCGTAAGGCTCAAGAGCCAGCTGTTGCACGACATTACACCTTGCACGTCGTGCTGGGACACTAGTTGCTTTCCGTGTTGTGCTGCCTCGATTCACCCCTAGCGTTCTAGGGTCTATCCTACCAGTAGCGGTGCTTTGGTCTTGCTGTGACCCTAGTCACTAGGGTCTGTGTTGCCTTGTTACAGCTGGGTTCCTTGTCTCCCAGGCATCTTGGTCATGTGCCAGTTACATTCCTCTGGACTCCTAGTGACCTAGGGTCCTGTCGCCAGTACCTGAGCTGCGTAAGCCTCCGCTTGACCCTAGTCCTCTAGGGTTTGGGTTGCCAATAGTCTCGTGGGCCTCCAGTCTATTGGGTTCAGGATCAGAACTCTCTTCAGCCAGCCGTTGCCTCCATTTCTCCCTGCTCTCTAGGGACTGGCTTGTTATTACTACTTCTGTTCTGTTATTGTGGGCTTGTGGGCCTTACTTGCTGTATGTCCTTTGTCTTAATAAAGTTAATTTTACCTTACCAGTCGGGTCTGAGTGTTCATCAAAAAACTGTGACAGTCAGGGAGTTCCTGTCTCTGTCACATTACATACCAATTTCTTATTTTATTTCATTTTTAATTTTATTAATTTTTTTTAATCAACCGTCCCCAGTACCAGTCAAATCCCCCCCCCCAAAAAAAATTCCCTGTTCAAGTGATTGTTTCCCCACTCTCTGCCAACACAGGCACCCCCATACCCCTTTTATACTATACCTTTGGGAAATAAAATAGCATTTGCTACGAGCTGTGTGTAAAGTCAATGATCCCATTGATTTCAATGCAATGAGCTAGGTGAAAAAAGTGGGAAAACTGCACTTTTCGACGCAGATTTTCCACCAAGCGGAAAGTGCCATTATTTGATAATTTGGTTTGAGGTGAAAAATTTGGCCCATCCCTAGTTGATACCCGAGTAGTGGAAAAAAGAACCAAAGTAGAAAGAACTAAATCTCAAGCCTAAAAGAAAGAGGCAAAAGGCAAAAATATTTCAGGCAAAACAGTGTTTATTGTAGAAAAATAGAAAACATCACAACAACAAGCACTTCTAAGCGTAGTAGTAATGATAAGCACAGAAAATTAAGTCCCTTATTCCCCAATAGAAAACTACTCACATGACTGAGAGGCTTCCCCTGCCTCTCAGTATATAGGTCCGCACTGGATTTTTTGTCGGGTCACACCAGGCTGATGACACTTTGAAGTAGAGGCTTCCCCTAAACAAATGTGGATCTTGTATGTCTACCCACATACATAGATTAGGTAATAGGGTTAGAAATCCCCCACAGATAGTGGTGGGGATACAAGAACCAGATATAATGAGTAGTAGAGTGGTTCTAGGGGCTATGGAACTTTAATAGAAAATGTATCAAGAAAATATATACTTTATTAATAATGATATTTAAAAACACTCAAATAATATATAAAAATATATGTATGTAAAAAATATATGGTGTATATATATATATATATATATATATATATATATATATATATTAGGGTGACCACGGGTCCCGGAACGTCCGGGACTGTCCCTTATTTCAGGGACATGTCCCGGGTCCCCTTCAACCGGGACAATGAAGTGTCCCGGAATGAAGCCAAGCCGCCCTGAATGTCAGCCTGCAAGCGGTGTGTCACATCATGGACGCCGCTTGCAGGCTGACATCCAGGGCGGCAATGCAACTTACCTGATCTGGAGGCAAGCGCTCTAGTAATGCAGAGCGCTGGGAGATGACATCATCTCCCAGCGCTCTGCATTACTGAGCACAGCGCGCGGGAGCTTCAGCTCTGTGCCGGAGGAGGCACAGAGCACTTTCCACGCCGCTAGACCACCAGGGACTCAAGGTAAGGCAATAGGGTGACCACGTCCCGGAATGGCAGAAGGGAAATGTGGTCACCCTAATATATATATATATATATATATATATATATATATATATATATATAAAAGCAGATATAGGTGAGAGATCACCAATAAAGAAAAAACTATCCAAAATAAGAAAGGAGGACTAAAAAAGCACAATAGAATAAAATAAAGTAAAATAAAGCACTTAGCTCATATGAACTAGTCTCAGTGGACTCTATGAATAAGTCTCAGTAGGTTCAACGCGTTTCGTGTATGCTATCACTTCATCAGGATCTATTTTAAATTATGCGTCCCACTCACCTTTTAAATAGTGTTCCAAACTTCCCTACCTGGCGATCCTGCCATCCCCCCCGAACGGCGCCAAACCGCACATGTCCCAGTGAAAAGCAAGCCGGAGGATCGAGCCAACCGGCCCACGTTCCACTCCTGGAACGCTGCGTCCCACGTGGTGACAGGCACACGCCTCGGCGAACCGCAAGCCGGAAGAAAAAGACATCCGGTCTGCGCTTCACCCCAGTAGCACAGCGCCCCAAGTGTCCCCAAGGGCACACAGCGAAAAATGCTCGCTGGTACCTCCAGGGTTAGGGAAAAAGAGCCCCCCAGGACATGAGACACGCAGCGCCGCTTCCCAGCCAGAGTGGCCAAGGGACCACCAGGCATGGAAGCCTGGATGTTATTATCAATATTAAAGTTGAAATAAAGTGACATAAAATGAATATATTGATAAATAAATAATTAAATGAGGTAATACGTTTTTAAGGGACATATACAACATGCATCAAGACAAAATAAAGTAATATAGGAGATGAGGCTTAAAAATAGGCTTAGAAAATAGCTATTATTATTTTTATTATTATAAATAATCAAATTATAATAGTATAGTAAAACTCAAGTGAGTTAAGTTACGTTCATAAGTGGCTCAATAGATTAGTAAAAATGTAAATATAAAAATATATATATATAGCCACAAAAAAAAAAAAAAATATATATATATATATATATATATATATATATATACACACATTGGCAGGTGTCTGTTATTGGCATGCCGCTGGGCACGTGCAAAAGACTCACGTAGGGTATTCTGGACCTGTGCCCAAGTGGAGTGGAGCTGCCTAATATGCTCATCCAGAGCCGGAATCTGCTGTGCCTGAAAGTTATCTGGGAGCAAGCATGGTTGAAACCCGTAATTGATCAGGAAGGGTGAGCTCCCAGACGTGCTGCATACCGCACAGTTCCTGGCAAACTCTGCCCACGGCAACAAGTCAGCCCAATTGTCGTGATGATTGGAAATTAAACAACGCAGGAACTGCTCCAATCCCTGGTTGGCACGTTCAGCGGCCCCATTAGTCTGAGGATGATATGCCGAGGAGAATGACAGCTGAATCCCCATCTGGTCACAAAAAGCCCTCCAAAATCTCGAGACAAATTGACTCCCACGATCCGAGACCAGCACCTTGTGTACCCCGTGGAGTCAGAATACCTCCCTGGCAAATACGATTGCCAGTTCCTTAGCAGATGGCAAGCCAGGGAGTGGCACAAAATGGGCCATTTTCGAGAACCTGTCAACTATCATTAGGATTACAGTAAACCCTCTGGAGGCCGGCAGTTCTACCAAGAAATCGATGGATACGTGTGACCAAGGCCGGTCCCCATTAGGAACAGTCTGTAAAAGACCCACAGGAAGGTGTCTGGGGACCTTGGATCAGGCACAGGTGGCACAGGCTGCTGTAAATGCCGCACAATCATCCCTCATGCCCGGCCACCAAAACATACGGGACAATGACCAAATTAATTGATTTTTCCCAACATGACCAGCCGCCCGGGAGGAGTGGTAGGTCTCCATAAGTTTAGCCCGAAAAGGCTCAGCCACAAAGCACTTGCCCACAGGCTTTTCTGGAGGAGCACTAGCCTGAGATGCCAAAATCTCCTCCCCTAAGGGAGAAGTGATACTGGTTCGTAGGGTGGCAAATATACGGTTAGGAGGAATAATAGGCACAGGGATAGAGTCAGCTTCAGGATCAGAGCCAAATTGTCTGGATAGGGCATCTGAACGTACATTCTTGGTGCCAGGCAAGTATGAGACAATGAAATTAAAACGAGACAAAAAATAGCGCTCACCTTGCTTGCCTCGGAGAAAGCCTTTTGGCTTGTGAGAGATATATGAGGTTTTTATGATCCCTCAGAATCAAGATAGGTACCTTAGTGCCCTCCAACAGATGTCGCCATTCACGTAAGGCCAAAATGATTGCTAGGAGCTCCCGGTCTCCAACATCATAAAGACTCTGTACCTTGGTCAATTTCCTAGAAAAGATGCCACATGGTCTCAAAGTCTTATCTGGACCAGGTTTTTGGCCCAAAACTGCCCCGACTCCAGTCTCAGAAGCATCCACCTCTAAAGTAAATGGCAACCAAGGAACAAGATGCGACAGAACTGGGGCAGTAGAAAATGCCACTTTTAAAGTCTCAAATGCCTCAATAGCTTCTGGGGACCATTCTGATGTGGAGGCACCCTTGTGGGTCATATCGGTTAGTGGTTTGACAATACTGGAATAGTCGCGAATAAACTTTCTGTAATAATTCACGAAACCAAGGAATCGCTGTAAGGGTTTGAGGCCTGTGGGCTGCAGCCATTGTTGTACAGCTGCAAGCTTGTCCTTATCCATAGCGAACCCTTCCTTAGAGATCACATACCCCAAAAAGGCCACACTGGACCTATGGAACTTGCACTTTTCGAGTTTGCAATACAGCTTGTTCTCTCTTATTTTCTGCAAGACTGCAGAGACATGATCACGGTGAGTCTCCAGGTGGGGAGAGTAAATCAAAATGTCGTCTAAGTACACGACCACAGAGGATTGTAAAAAATCTCGTAGGACATCATTAATAAATTCTTGAAATACCGCCGGGGCATTGAACAGGCCAAATGGCATGACTAAATACTCGTAATGCCCCGTACGAGTATTGAAAGCTGTTTTCCACTCATCACCGTCTTTAATCCGAACTAAATTATATGCCGCCCTCAGGTCCAGCTTAGTAAAAATGGAAGCGCCCTTTAAACAATCAAACAATTCGGTGATGAGTGGAATGGGGTAAGCGTTCTTTATCATAATTTTGTTAAGACCCCTATAATCAATACAGGGTCTAAGTTCCCCGCCCTTCTTTTTAACAAAAAAGAATCCAGCCCCCGCAGGTGAGGAAGACTTGCGGATAATACCTCGAGCCAGGGCGTCACTGATATACTCCTCCATGGCTCTGTTTTCATCACTAGACAATGGGTATGTTCTACCCTTAGGGGGCATAGCGCCTGGCACAAGATCAATAGCACAATCGTAAGGACGATGTACTGGCAAAGTGCTAGCCTCTCCCTTACTGAACACATCGCTGAATAACTGGTATTCCAACGGTACGGAGGGAGAAGTACACAAGATTTTGGTAGGTTGACTCAGACAGTGGGTTTTACAGTACTCAGACCATGACAATACTTCACAATTCTTCCAATCCAGTCTGGGATTATGTTTATGTAGCCATGGAAACCCCATAATGACCTCAAAATGGGGAGACTGGATGATCTGAAATTGTATTGTCTCTTTGTGAAGAGCTCCAATGCAAAAACAGAATCACGGGCACCGTGATAGCTACCCCTACACACCAGATGCCTAATCCCCAAGCTGCTTAGGCTAATCAGATAACCTCTCTCTCTCAGAGAAAGACCCTCTCCCAACCAACCCAGCACTGAGGAGACAGAAATAGAGGCGCTGGCTCTCAAGGCCGGTGGCTACAATTCTAGCTGGGTTCAACCACTGAATCCAAGTCTCTTCCTGGCCAGGCCACCACCCCACTCTATCTGAGTCCCTGACTGCAGGTGAACCGAAACTGGGAAGTCACAGGGAATGGACTGGGAGGTGGAACGTGCCTCCACGAGGGATGAGAGAGAGAGAGAGGATCAGAGAGCATACTCTCTCCTGCAGCCGGATGAGCACACACGTCTCGTGGTGAATAGCCGCTAGGGAGCACAATGAGAAGAGGCAAGCATATGTCTCAGACAGGCAGAGACTATGGGCACAGCAGCGGGAGAGAGCTACCAGGTAGACAGAGGAGTCAGTAATGGGTCGAGGTCACTAGGAGCAGATAAGCTAATACAGGTATGCAAAAAATGTAGTCAGGGTACAAGCCAAGGATCAAGATCCAGAATGAGTCAAGAAAACAAGCCAAGCCAACTAGGAATCAAAAACCAGGAATCAAAACAAAGCTGAATAATTGGGCGCTGAGACTAGCAGCCCAGAGCCTTAAAAAGGGGGCTACACCAATCGAAAATAAGAGGTGGAGATTCAGAAGGAGCAAACAGAAAAGGTGGGAAGCATGACACACAGGTTTTCATGACAAAACAGAGTCCAGTTATAGCAGCCCCAGTAAAGGTGCCTGCTGAATCTTCTCCTGTAAAGGATGAAGATAAGAGTACCTCTAGTGACTCTGAAGGAGGAACAACAGATTCAGATGATATCCTGAGTGAATCAGTTTCCACTCCAAGGTTGGGGCCTAATCAATCCAGGATAGACAGGGGTAACCCTAAAAGCTACTTCAAGAGAGGCATAAGAGCCAGTAGGAGTAGCCAGTCTAACCAGGATCCCAGGTATGACAGCAGATATAGGCACTTCTTTGACTCAATGCAGAATATGAAAATCCATGCCTGGAGTGGTATCAAACAATATTTCCAAAAAGAATTTGGACGTTCCAGAACCACTACTGCTGCCAAGGCTACTATGTATAATTTAAAGGGATAGTAATACTTCGTTTTAACTTTATTTTATTTTGTAGGCATTAAAAAAACATGAAGAATGATCTAAGTCTTATCTCTCAAAACTTTATGGTTTATGAGATATTCACAAGCAAAGTTCCCCCTCCCGCCCCTTTTACCTAGTGTAAGTCTCAGATGTGAGTCTGGTTGTATGACAGGACAGATAACAGCAGGGGACAATCTTCTTTGTATGAAAACAATGAAAACCCTTCCCCCATTGACAAGTTTTTCAGCTTTTTCTCTTATCTTAATTGAAGATTGACCCTCTCTGCAGTCTACCTGGGCACCTCCCTTCTGATCTGGTTGAACAGGGGGGGGGATACTTTGTTTGTGAATATCTCTTAAACCATAAAGGTTTCAGAGATAAGACTTATATCATTCTTCATGTTTTTTTAATGCCTACAAAATAAAATAAAGTTAAAATGAAGTATTACTATCCCTTTAAGGTGTTGCCAAAATCAAAGCCCCATTGAATTTTTGGCTGTACTGAAAAATGCCTATAGTCTGACAGAGCGAAACCCAGATTTTGAGCAGCCAGAGTTTAAAACACTGTTTTACTAAGCTCTGCCTTCCCAGATTAAAGTAATCCTAGCTTGTGAATTCCATGTAGGTAACCCCCTAGAGTGGTTGGTGAGATAAAGAATTGCTTTATATTCTGTGCAGCAAAATGACGAGTATGGAGGACAAAAAGCCCCTAAAACAAATACTCACATTATTTCCGAGACTAGTGTTAACAATGGGCACTTAGAACTGGAGTCTCAGAAAAGGACTTATGCGGCTGTGGAAGAAGGTCCGCAACATACCAGACAGGAAAATAATAACCCCGCTCCTGTCCAGTCCGATCATGAGGCCAGGGAATTCCAGGGGAACAGGGAAGAAAATCCCTCGATCCCTAGGGAATACCTAGAATTTTAGGAAAAACAGGGCTCGCAATCACAGATTTCAACCTCGACGCCAAGAGAGGGATAGTCAACTTGACTCTGATTCCTCCTAAAATTAGGTAACAAGGTAATGAGACACCCTGTTATCATAATAGACATACTGTCACGGTACATTTAGGATAAAGAATCCCACAACACAGGTACAGGTGAATTTAACCAGTTTATTACGATCAATATACAGGAGCAAAACACTTCCCCAACCTTTTTAGGAACAGGCGTGAGGACAGTGCGCAGTCCACTACCCAGGAGCTGACACTGAACTACAACTTGCGACCGCGGATCGCCAAGGCAGCAAGGAGGTAGAATCTAGCTTACGATTCTACAGAGCAAGTGAGCAGATACCTAGAGAGCTACGGATCAGGGAACAGTAGCGAGACTTGGGTTGCAGACAGGTAATAGCCTCAGAGGTATAGCCAGTCAAGGATGCACGGAGCGAGACTGCTATAGCAATACCTTGAGGGATCAGGCTACTGGAGCACTACTGGGGTCACAGACAGGTAATAGCCTCGGAGGTATAGCTAGTCAAGGATGCACAGAGAGAGACTGCTAGGAGCAATCCTGAGGTGTGACTAACCCTGAGCTGCTGAGCGGATGGCAGCTGCAACAATATCAGGGAGGTAAAGTTGATTGTAGGCTGTACAGAGTGAGAGCTAGCAAAAGCCGATTGAGACAAAGTAGAGAGTCAGACAGTACCGGGGTCAAGCACGGAGCTGTTAGTCAGACACAGCCACGGGTCAAGACCGGATCAGGTAGTCAGCCAGTGCCACAGAACTCACAGATCTGGTAGTCAGCCAGAATCAGAGTCAGACCGTAACAGGTAGTTGGACAAGGCCTAGGTCATACATGGAGCGGGTAATCAGACAGTGTCACTGGTCAATACTTGAGCAAGTAGTCAGACAAAGCCAAGGATCGAATCGGAGAATGAATGAAAGACAAGCAAGGGTCAAATGAGAGCACACACACAGTAGTAACACACAGTTACACCACAAAAGGGCAACTAAGCCCAGTATTCAGGCCGTATATAAAGCCAAAGTAGAAGGCAGGACACAATCTGCCAATCAGTGCCGAAGGCTACAAAACAGCGAGTGCAACGTCAATGATGTGTGCCCGTGATAGAGAGGCCAACAGACAGACGGCCTTGGCCAGCAACGCCTCTGCCTGATCACCAGAGGGTACAGGACAGGCACCCATAGCAGACAGGTAATAATCGCAGGCACTGTGATACATTCCACATGATCGCTTCATCATTGTAATGGACTTACTTAACAGACTAAATCCTATCTTTGATTGCTTTAACATATTGTTAAGGCAATCAATAATAGGATTTAGTCTCTTAAGTAAGTCCATTCCATTTGGTCACAGGTGAAGGTGCCAATAGACTATCAGAACTCTAATATACAGCATTCCAGACGTAATTGCCATGTGATTAAAAAAAGGGTCTGATTCAATTGAGATCCATTGTAAGGACAGAAAATTACCTGATGTTCTTGTTTTACAGATATATAATCATAACCCACAAGTAGACTGAACATACTGTCAGAATTTCCCCAGGGAAAATAGAAAGTATCTCCCTGAAATGTGATGTACTAACCCTCTCTCTCTACAGGAAGGACCAGGAGCCCACTAGAGGGGGTGACCAGTTTCCTCACTTATATTGGAATGGTGACCGGGAATACTAGAAATTCTACCCAGCAGGAATCTTGATCAGCCTAAAGATGTCGGCCAGATGGATGCTGATTCTTGGGACCATGATGATCCTTATCAAGACCTCCGGGTGAAACCAATGGCAGTACCGGGACCATCTTCAGGAATCTTAAAGCAGGAAACATACAGACCATACATCCAATGTTGGAAGCTCAGAAACCAAATCTATGGGATTTCATAACTTTGATCAACCCTACTGTCCTGACAGTTAACCTACAGACATGATCCAGAACATGTTATTTGGAGTGGATAATCAGATTTACAAATTTGCCTTTGAAATGGGAAGTGACTTACCCCTTTACTATGATACTGATCACATGCAAGTCTGTTTCTTGTTGGTGCTCCCATATGTGACATCATCAAATGTTTTCGCAAAGGATAACCCTCCATAATATTGGTACATGGGAAGTTGGTATACGTGTTGCAATACAAACACCCAACGTTGTAACTTTCGACCATGGAACCGGATTCATGTTCATTTACAATTTTTGGTGATGTGTAAATTCAAGGACATTAATTTCTCAATGTAATGGTTAAGCCTACTGATGGTCAAACTGTATAAGAGGATATACAGGTTTAGAAGGCCCATTACATGCTAGTTGACCAAAGTGGGGGCTGATGACCCAAACATAATATAATTAAATCAATATCTAGGTCCCTAGACCTCGAGATTAAAATACATGGGAAAATCTATATAGAAGAGGGATATGTCAGAACAGCTCACTATATAAAAATTAAAAAGTGCTAAAAATGGGACCTAGGCATTTGTAGATATGGGAATTAATCTTTTTTTAGTGGAATTAGTTCCCTTGAAAACATTTCTTTTTACAACTGTGTATTCTTTGTTTCACCTTGGAGAGTTCCTGTTTGTTATTCGTTAGCTATACAAATAGGGGATGAATTTAGCTGGCCTCAGAACAATAGAAGAAGACCAGGTGTGTGTACAGTGAAACTGATAGAGTGAAATATAAAAGTTACATTTTCACCCAGGTCTGAGAAAGATAAATAAGACAGGAAACTTGGATATCAGGTCAGAAGTTCAATCTAACTTTAGGGGTGATCAAATGAATTAAACATTTATACACAGGTTTTTGTGGGAGTATGTACAGATATATGTGTATAGAGGTGGGTGCTCTCCATCTATGAACATCTATACTGACAACCGTTCGTTCATATAGATCACTGTCTATTATGTTTTGAAGGTTCTGTCTGAATTATCTTGATATATTAATAATCTTGACACTCACAATATAGCAATACTCATAATCCAGTGTAATCTGTTATAGTATATCTCATTTAAATGGATTAGACAAGAGTTGTTTAACAACAAGGTTTAGTCCCAATTAAGAAAACTCTCACTGATTAAATATATGTGTACCACTGTCAGGAATTTAGACATATATGGGGTGTCATTGGAGTTTTGTTTGGTATATATGTCATTGTTAGATTTGTCTTATTTAGGGGAAATTGACATATATATAGTGGGAAATTTAAAAGACATACATATATGTATATATATACATATTGTTACACTTGTGGGCTAAGGGCACCACCTAGTGGCCATATGGTGACCAGAGATAACCACGTTCCAGTAAAGATTAACTAAAGAGGTGTCTCAGGTAACCGATGAGGTTAGGACATATATTCGCCACACCTTTTGAGAGTGTTCTACTTTACATGTGGAATAGCTAGATAAAAAGGTGAGCCAGAGGCCAGTGTAGGAGATCCAAGATTCGTAAGGATAGCTGACCTTCACAGGGAGCTGGACATCGAGATGTTGGACAAACACCTAGCGAAGCTGAGTAAGATCTTCTGCCAAGGACTGGATCAGAACCCAAACCCTCTGATCAGAAGACTCACTGCCACCACTGCAAACCCCTTCGACTGCTACCCGCGGCCCATCACAGAGAAGACCCTGTGAAACCAACCCAGCTGTGACAAGTCAACACAGACCAAGAAGAATCCAAACCTGCGACTTCAAACCCAACCCGAGAAGATGGAGTAGTGAGGCTCAAGCCTCGGTATCCAAAAATCACAGATGATGGATAAAATCTATCAGCAAGAAGACAACGACGACAGTGAGGGTGACAGATGGACTGACAGATGGGGACTGACTGAAGACTGAGAGAGGAGAACACTGACTGAGAGGTCCAGAGATCCCCAGGAGAAGCCAGATTCCAGAGTCCCAAAAGCCAGAAAGAGATCCCCAGGGCAAGTGACTCTACCACACCCATATTTCAGAGAACAGTTTCCAATCTCCCTAAAAGACTGGGAAATATTGTATTGTATATTAAACTTTATCTACTTAATTAACTAAGTTTGCTGGCATTTGTTATATGACAAATCAAATTGTTATATTACCTTCAATTTTAAGGCTAGAGTAGATATTAATTGTATTAGATTTTCTAACTGCCGACAGAAAATACTGATTTAGCTACAATTGGAAATTATATTGTTTCCTCTATTGTAGAAAATTCAATTAGGCATATATCATTCCACACGTATGATGCAGACCAACTAAGTAAACTAGTGAAGCTAGGACCCTATATTAGTATTCTAGTCCTATGCTTATTGGTTATAGGTAAAGTTAGATAGCTCCTGAAATATTTGGGGGTAAGGTGAATATCTAGTGTTGTAAGAAAGTTGGTTTCTCTGGTTCATGGAATAAGGTACTGAATTCACTGTAAGGCCCAAAGTAATTATACCTGAAGTATATCTATATTTGTGTTAAGTTGTTTCAACTAGGCATTGTTCTTTGGTTACCCTGCAAATCTGCTACTAAGACTGAATTGCATTTAATTACCACTGATTCTAGTTAGTGTTTTATTGTACTGTTGGCGCAATCAATTTATTATTGTTGTGTTATTTCTATAATTAGTATATAATACATTTTTATATTTTACTATATTTTACTACTTGGGAGGGACTGATTTTATGAATGGTTATTGGTCATCTTCAGCGACCTCTAGTCATTCATAATTCAGAAACCCTGACAGTGTGTCAGTATTCCTTTAAAGGGATAGTAATATTTCATAAAAAAAGCAGCTCTAATTAATCATCATAGTATTTGGACCTTGGAGAGTGTTATTTCAATTCTGTCATAGTTGTAGATCAAGAGTAATTCAATGACAAAGTGTCCCCCTCCCGCCCCTTTTACTGATGTAACACTTTTCGGCCAGAGCAGAAGGGAGGTGCCCAGGTAGACTGCAGAGAGGGACAATCTTCAATTAACATAAGGGAAAAACCTGAAAAACTTGTCTAGGGGGGCAGGGCTTTCATTGTTCTCATAGGAAGAAGATTGTCCCCTGCTGTTATCTGTCTGGTCTATGGACTGCATTCCACATCTGAGAAGAGATGGCTTACACTAGGTAAAAGGGGCGGGAGGGGAACTTTGCTTGTGAATATCTCTTAAACCATAAAGGTTTGAGAGATAAGACTTATATCATTCCTCATATTTTTTAATGCCTACAAAATAAAATAAAGTTGAAACAAAGTATTACTATCCCTTTAAATCCAATGGAATTTAAGTAATTTTTAATTGTTCCCTATGATGTAATGTGTTTGTCCTAGACTTTTTCTCCTTTCCCTTATCATAAGGTTTGTATATTTTAAAATGATTGTTCATACTTCCCTGTCTCGCTTATAAGAAGCATGGAAATATGAACACACACACATATATAAACACACACATGCGCACACACGCATGAGCGCACACACACACACATGGATCCATAGGTTCCAGCAGCCTGACCCTGGAGGATACAAAAGGTGGATCTGTCTGGCACTTTCTCATTGGGTAAGAGTGTGTCCAATAGAATTTGGCCATTGATGTATTGGTGAATGCAAATGAAAATCTTCTGATTTATCTGCAATTTAAGCCATTCACCACCTGATAAATTCCCCCTCCCCTACCCCAGTGTTCATACACAACTAACACTATTATAATATTGTTAATTCTGAAAGGTTGGTTACAGTGTTGGTGCTTTATAAATAAAATGTATATATATATATGCTGAAAAGTAAAGTTTATTTAGGTTTCTTTGTTAACAATTTCACATGGCAGGAGCAAAGATTTAGACAGAGGGGGCAACACAACTCCAGTTGAGGACTACAATTACTGGCTGAAGATGATGGTAGTTGTAGCTGACAATGGCTAGAGGGCTTTACGATCCCACTCCCAGGGTTAGAAACAACCACCCTCCCTCCCTGCTGGGAATTCAAATGGATGCCCCAATCCTCCTTACATACAACACGAGGAACTTAAGCATCAGAAATTTAATTTGGGGGTTTCATTACTAAAACTATCTGTAGTTTTCCTCTACAATATCGTACAACATGTATTCAGCTCCCATTCCTTCTCCTCCAGGGTTTTCAACACCAGAGATTAACTGGGACTTTCCACTCTAAAAACAAAGCCACAAACCACAACTCCATTATCCGTTCTTCTTCAAATGTTTATGAAGCCGGTGGAATCATCTTCAGTATTCATCATGGTAGGGGTACTGAGGGTGGCCTGCAAACCTGGGGGTGGAAAGAATATGACATCTGACATTAAAGGAGCAGTAAATGTGTTATAGAGCATTTTATACCATCTGTTTGCACTTTATAAATAAATAGTACTACAACTACTCTTACTACTACTACCACCACCACTACAACTACTACAACTACTACTGTCACTACTACTACTACCACTGCTACAACTACTACTACCACCACTACAACTAATACTGCTAACACTACTACTACTATTATTGCTACTCCTACTACTAACACCACCACTACCTACAACTACTACTACTACCACTACAACAACTACTACCGCCTCTAAAACTACTACTACAAATTATTAAAACAACAACTACTACTACCACTACTACACCTACTACAAACTACTACTACCACTACAACTACTAGTACTACTACTATCAATACTACTTCTACCACCACTACAACTACTACTATCACTACTACTACCACTGCTACAACTACTACTACCACTACTACAACTAATAATGCTAACACTAGTACTATTATTGCTACTCCTACTACTAACACCACCACTACCTACAACTACTACTATTGCCACTACAACAACTACTACCGCCTCTAAAACTACTACTACAAATTACTAAAACAACAACTACTGCCACTACTACTCCTACTACAAAATACTACTGCTACTACCACTACAACTACTACTACTATCATTACTACTTCTACCACCACTACAACTACTACTATCACTACTACTACCACTGCTACAACTACTACTACCACCACTACAACTAATACTGCTAACACTACTACTACTACTACTACTATTATTGCTACTCCTACTACTAACACCACCACTACCTACAACTACTACTACCACCACTACAACAACTACTACTACCACCAATACAACTACCACTACAATTGCTTCTATTACTACTACTACTACTACTACTAACAATAGTGATATTGTGAACGGCAGTCACCCAGAGAATGAACCACGTTTGTTTTCAGTGACCCCATTTGTCATCAATATGTGTACCAGTTCTTACAAATATTTTTGTCCTCTGCATGGGCATGTGTTAGACAGTGTTGTCTTTTTACCAGCATTGAAGGGGTTAATATGTAAGTTCGAAGTAGTCTAACTAACACAATATCAAACAGCCCCCTATGGATCACTAGCACAACTTGAGGAAAGGGATTTAATGGCAGATACAGAGGTGTAAAAAAAAACCTATGTGAGCTGAAAGAGTGTTCCTCCCCCTATAGAGCAGGCAAAATATACATTGTAAATGGTAGCTGTGACATCAAATGCTGGAGGGGCTGGGGAAGCAAGGAAAGTCTAAGGGAAACTCAGTGAGAAGAGAGATGAGGATGTAGAAGCAGGGTTAGGGCCTTTCTCTACAATGGAGTGGGGCCTGAGACCAGTCTGGATTGTGACTGACCCATGTGATTGCTAATACAGTATGGGGGAAGCTGGGACCGGTTTGTGCCCCCACTGGAAGAGTTAGGGTGAGTGTGGGCACTGAAGTGGCCGGGTCCCTCTTCCGGTTGTGTGCTGTAAGCCACTCTGTGGAAGTTGCAGCCATGAACAATGCTCTGATGTTCTCATGACATGGTTGAGGGCCGTAAAGGTAAACTCTGGTGGCTACGACCCAAGACTAAGAATAGTGACTGTGGCTAATCTCTTGGGAAGCCTTCTCAAATCCTCTGCCAGGACTGCAAGGTATAAATAGCTTTATACAAGCCAGCACCTGGTGAATGTGCAGTGGGCTGTGTGCCCTATTCCTGCCTCTACTGGGACTGTGTTCAACCTTCAGAACAAATGTAAAATGGAATGTGAGTATTACGTGGAACCCCTACCAGTCTGTACAACTTGTAGTATCCAAGAATAGTAGAGGTAGGCAGGTTTATTTGCATGTAGTTGTTGACCTATGTTGGTGTGCTGTGACCCCTCTTTTGCATGGCTGGATAATCATATCCACTGTACTTAACCCTCGGGCTACCAATCAGTAATGCTACCACTACAGTCACTCTGTGTCCCCCTTTCCTGAGCTAATGCCAGAACTCTTGCAGTTTTTCACAATATCTATATTTAAAGGGATAGTATTACTTCAAAATTACTATCCCACATATTGTAGCCCTTAATAAACTGAGTTAAATGACACCAGCGGCATCTCTCAGACCTTTATGGTTTAAGAGATAGCCGCTTTCAAAGTTTCCTCTCCCCTGCTGTCAGCGTTCTGCTGCCAGCAGGAGAATCCAGTCTCTGAATCAAGCGGAGGCTCTTCAGCAGAGCCGATATCTTGTTATGGAAAGAAAAATGATTAATTGAAAGAGTCTTCTACGTGTGCTTGGTAACCAAGAACACGTATAAGACTGTTTCAATGAATCATTTTTCCTTCCATAATGAGATATCGGCTCTGTTTAAGAGCCTCCGCCTGTCCCGGGACTGGATTCCCCTGCTGGCAGCAGAACACTGACAGCAGGGGAGAGGAAACTTTGAAAGCGGCTATCTCTTAAACCATAAAGGTCTGAGAGATGCCGCTGGTGTCATTTAACTCAGTTTATTAAGGGCTACAATATGAGGGATAGCAATTTTGAAGTAATATTATCCCTTTAAGTACCTTTAGAGCAATACAAAATACTGAGCCCTTAATTACCCACCTATGAGCAAGCAAATATGTCATGAAAACCTGAACTGTTGGTGTGCCCTGAGGCCTGTCATTGAGAATTACTGTTATAGAGTACCAGAACCTTTTTATCTAGTAAGATAACCATGCTAAAGGACATTTTGCCCACATAAAAATATCTCATAAATGAAATTAACCCCTTGAAGACTAGAGGAGCCTGCAATGCATTGCACAGTCCTTATCTTATAATTCTCCTATCTACATGTTCCTGAGGGGTTGATTGATGCACACTGCATCCTTATCCTTCAGTCTGCTGAGTATCTTTAAAGCGGAACTACCACATATAAGCAACTGTAGCTTCAGTAAGTCCCCCATCTGTTGACTAGCTGCTTAGTAGCGCTAGTTGCCAGAATGATAACCTTGTTAAGGAGAAATAGCCATTCTTCACAGGCTGCCAGGCAGTATGGATCGCGGACATCTTGCCATAGTGACGTCCACGCTACTGCTGTCAGTCCCTTCCGGAGCCGGTCGGCTCCTAGCAATGCCTCCTACAGCTGGCTGGGATTGACAGAGCAGACGCGTGAACGTCACTATGGCAAGATGTCCACAATCTGTCCTGCCTCTCAGCTCGTGAAGAATGGCTATTTCTCCTTAACAAGGTAATCATTCTGGCGACTAGCGCTACTAAGCAGCTAGTCGCCAGATGGGGACTTATTGAATCTAAAGTTGCTTAGATGTGGCAGTTCCAATTTAATGTTATCAGGTCTAAACAAGAACACATTTCTGCTCCTACTCGAGCACAGTACTCAAGTTGCATATGTGCAAACACAACTCCGTGTTGTTTGGGCAGGCAGAAACACTGTCCCAGCTCAGATGCCATGCCATTCAAAAGACCCAAATATGAAAGATGGAGACAATATCATCCAGTGCCTTAAGAACACAGCAATCAGACATACAAGTATTCATTTTTGAATTTAATTTGTAGGACACGTTATCCACAGCAACATACCCTTTAGTATAGCACAGGCCTTAAAAGTTGAAGTCCTTTGCTACTAGCCAGACCTGAAAAGTTACTCGTCACTGCAATACATAACATACCAACCAGGGCTGGATTTCTACTCGCCAGGGCTACATTTTCATGGAAATTTTGAGCCCTGGTATAACATATTCAAATACATCCAAATCCACCATAGGGGACAAATACAAATTAAGATAATTCCATTTCCATTTATTTAAAATGTGCTTGAATTCTAGAGAATGCTTGACCCTCTAGCATGCAAAGGGTTAAATAACCAATTTAAATCAACGGGAAGCTGTATGCAGTTGGTTTGCTCCATTTCTACCTAGTACATCAGCCTGAAGATGTCTGGGCCATTGATTGAAGCACTTGTGCCCGTTGTATGTGGAAAAAGTCTCTTTTCCCTAATAAAGTCAGATCTACATTTCTGTCTTCCTGGGGAAAAGTTATGCTTTCACTTATTAAAATATAGCAATATTGTCACAGCTTGCCCGTGCAGTTAGTAAAAGAAAACAAAAGTAGCATGCAGTTGTATGTATGACTAAATAAACATGGAATGTTTTCTAAAGCGGAACTACCACCGCTAAAAAACTTGATCTCCAATAATTCCTTACCTGGCGACTAGCTGCTCAGTAGCGCTAGTCGCCAGAATTATTAACTTGTTAAATAGAATTTTCCATTCTTCCCGGGCTGACAGGCAGGACGGAGCGCAGACATCTTTCCATAGTGACATCTGAGGGCCTGCGCTGTCAGTCCCAGCCGGCTCTGGGAGGCGTTGCTAAGAGCCGTTCTGCTCCAAAAGGGACTGACAGCGCAGGCGTGCAGACGTCACTATGGAAAGATGTCTGCACTCCGTCCTGCCTGTCAGCCCGGGAAGAATGGAGAATTCTATTTAACAAGGTAATAATTCTGTCGACTAGCGCTACTGAGCAGCTAGCAGTGGCGTAACAATAGGGGTTGCAGGGGTCACACCTGCGACCGGGCCCGTCACTCTCAGGGGCCCGGCCGCCCCCTGCGACACCCTCGCCACACGCGGGAAGCACAACTGATCTCCCGGCAGCCTGCGCTTTAGTAATGCAGAGCGCTGGGAGATGACATCTTCTCCTAGCGCTCTGCATTACTAAGAGCCGCGCGGGAGCTTGCGATGCAGGGGTGTGTGCCGAATGAGGCACAGATCGGTCATCGCACACCGCTAGACCACCAGGAACTCGAGGGGGGCGGCCAGTAGTGGCATTAAGGAAGGATCATTATGGAGAATGAGGGGGACTGTGGAAGAGGCATTATGGACAATGAGGGGCATTGTGGAAGGAGCATTATGGAGATTAAGGGGCAATGTGGAGAAAGAGGGGCATTGTGGAAGGGGCAATGTGGAGAAAGAGGGGCAATGTGGAAGGGGCATTGTGGAGAATGAGGGGCATTGTGATGGGGGGCATTGTGGAGAATGAGGGGCATTGTGATGGGGGCATTGTGGAGAAAGAGGGGCATTGTGATGGAGGTATTGTGGAAGGGGCAATATGGAGAATGAGGGGCATTGTGAAAGGGGCAATGTGGAAGGGGCAATATGGAGGTGGCCAATGTAGTTGAGGGGGGCCAATGTGGTCGGGGGGGCCCATGGCAATTCTTGCACCAGGGCCCAGTGGCTTCTAGTTACGCCTCTGGCAGCTAGTCGCCAGATGAGGAATTATTGGAGATACATTTTTTTAGCGGTGGTAGTTCCACTTTAAAGGAAGTGTGTTATGATGACAGACACTACAGAAGACATCCTAAACAGGAGTAACCATTATGTGTGTTTTCCACTGCATTGCAACCCAAAGCATGGGATACGTGTCTGACACTAATAAGGTTATTTAATTAAAAGTGGATTTACATATAGGGTTATTTTCCCCTGACATCCAGGTAAATCCAGCAATGAGAAAATGTTTTTAATGACTGGATTGTTGAATTTTCAGTGCTTAGTCGTTTCAGATCCAAAAAGGGTGCAACACATTGCAAAGCAGTGCGTTACACAACTCTCCATCAGGGAACGTGTGAGCATGCAAGCGTGTGCGAGAGCAAGTGTGTATGAGCATGTGTGAGTGTGAGGCTTGTGTGAACGAGAGCATGTGAGCACGTTTGCGTGTTTTACATATAGAATATGTTTTTTCATGTATTGTTTTGCGAATTGAGTTTTGTATATAGCCTTTTGCTTATTGCATTTAGCATTTTGCATATAGCGTGTTGCGTTGTGCTTTTTGTGTATTGTGTATGGCTTTTTGTGTAAAGCGTTGTGCTTTTTTGCGTATAGCATTTTGCATGTAGAGTATAGAATATAGTGTTTTGAGTGTAGCATATAGAGTCTTGCGTATAACGTTTTGTGTATAGTGTGCAGCATTCTGATTTTGCATATTGCGTATAGCATTTTGCCTGTACTGTTTTGTGTATAGCATATTGCATTTTGCGTATTGTGTTTTTCATATATCATTTTGTGTGTAGAATTTTACTTGTAGCATTTTGCGTATAGCATGTAGTGTTTTGTATGTAGCATTTTGCATATAGAGTATAAAATATTGCGTATTGAATATAACTAGTGTTGAGCGAGCATGCTCGGCCGATGCTCGGATCGGCTCGAGCATCGCTCTGCTCGGCACATGGCGGTACTCGTACGAGTACCGCCATGTGCTCGCCCGCCATGTTCGGGTGGCAGGGATCTGTGCAGAAGGAGGCACAGATCTTACAGACGCTCCGCTGGACCACCAGGGACTGGAGGTAGGGGACATGTGGAGATGGAAGGGGGCATTGTGGAGATGAAGGGGGACATTGTGGAAGGGGGACATTGTGGAAGAGGGGCATTGTTGAGATGAAGGGGGGCATTGTGGAGATGAAGGGGGACATTGTGGAAGGGGGACATTGTGGAAGGGGGACATTGTGGAAGAGGGGCATTGTGGAAGAGGGGCATTGTTGAGATGAAGGGGGGCATTGTGGAGATGAAGGGGGACATTGTGGAAGGGGGACATTGTGGAAGGGGGACATTGTGGAAGAGGGGCATTGTGGAGATGAAGGGGGGCATTGACCAGGCACCCTCCCCTCATCAGAGCAGGGGGTGCCTGGTGTAATGCTCGAGTCCTCCCATTGAATTCAATGGGGCTCGGGTGCTCGGCCGAGCACTCGAGCCTCCGGGGGTGCTCGGTCAGAGCACCCGAACACCCGAGCATCGGGGTGCTCGCTCAACACTAAATATAACGTATTGTGTATAACATATTGGGTATTGTATATAGTGTGTAGAGTATTGCGTATAGTATGCAGCATAGTATGTAGAGCGTGTAGCATATAGCGTGTAGCATTGTGATTATAGTGTTTTGTATTTGGAAGTATAATGTTTTGCGTTGTGAGTGTGTGTATTGTAGGACCTGCATCTCCTTGCAGACATTTTTACAGGAGTGGCCAGGCCCTGTTAAAATCACACCCCATGGTTGGACCAATGGAACAGGCAGTATAGAGGAGCTTAGCATAACTCCTCCTTACTGTTGCCTGTGGGTGTGTTTGTCCTCAGAAAAATATAAAATAAGTCATATGATGCTTATATATATATATATATATATATATATATATATATATATATATATATATATAAACTGCTCCAAAAAATAAAGGGAACACTTAAACAACACAATGTAACTCGAAGTCAATCACACTTCTGTGAAATCACACTGTCCACTCAGGAAGCAACACTGATTGACAATCAATTCCACATGCTGTTGTGCAAATGGAACAGACAACAGGTGGAAATTATAGGCAATTAGCAAGACACCCCCAATAAAGGAGTGGTTCTGCAGGTGGTGACCACAGACCACTTCTCAGTTCCTATGCTTCCTGGCTGATGATTTGGTCACTTTTGAATGCTGGCGGTGCTTTCACTCTAGTGGTAGCATGAGACGGAGTCTACAACCCACACAAGTGGCTCAGGTAGTGCAGCTCATCCAGGATGGCACATCAATGCGAGCTGTGTCAAGAAGGTTTGCTGTGTCTGTCAGCGTAGTGAGGCGCTACCAGGAGACAGGCCAGTACATCAGGAGATGTGGAGGAGGCCGTAGGAGGGCAACAACCCAGCAGCAGGACCGCTATCTCCGCCTTTGTGCAAGGAGGAGCAGGAGGAGCACTACCAGAGCCCTGCAAAATGACCTCCAGCAGGCCACAAATGTGCATGTGTCCACTCAAACGGTCAGAAACAGACTCCATGAGGGTGGTATGAGGGCCCGACGTCCACAGGTGGGGGTTGTGCTTACAGCCCAACACCGTGCAGGATGTTTGGCACTTGCCAGAGAACACCAAGATTGGCAAATACGCCACTGGTGCCCTGTGCTCTTCACAGATGAAAGCAGGTTCACACTGAGCACATGTGACAGACGTGACAGAGTCTGGAGACGCCGTGGAGAACATTCTGCTGCCTGCAACATCCTCCAGCATGACCGGTTTGGCGGTGGGTCAGTAATGGTGTGGGGTTGCATTTCTTTGGGGGGCCGCACAGCCCTCCATGTGCTTGCCAGAGGTAGCCTGACTGCCATTAGGTACCAAGATGAGATCCTCAGACCCCTTGTGAGACCATATGCTGGTGCGGTTGGCCCTGGGTTCCTCCTAATGCAAGACAATGCTAGACCTCATGTGGCTGGAGTGTGTCAGCAGTTCCTGCAAGAGGAAGGAATTGATGCTATGGACTGGCCCGCCCGTTCCCCAGACCTGAATCCGATTGAGCACATCTGGGACATCATGTCTCGCTCCATCCACCAACGCCACGTTGCACCACAGACTGTCCAGGAGTTGGCGGATGCTTTAGTCCAGGTCTGGGAGGACATCCCTCAGGAGACCATCCGCAACCTCATCAGGAGCATGCCCAGGCGTTGTAGGGAGGTCATACGGGCAAGTGGAGGCCACTCACACTACTGAGCCTCATTTTGACTTGTTTTAAGGACATTACATCAAAGTTGGATCAGCCTGTAGTGTGGTTTTCAATTTTGATTTTGAGTGTGACTCCATATCCAGACCTCCATGGGTTGATAAATTTGATTTCCATTGAGACTTTTTGTGTGATTTTGTTGTCAGTTCATTCATTCAGATCTAGGATGTGTAATCTTAGTGTTCCCTTTATTTATTGGAGCAGTGGGATGTGTAATCTTAGTGTTCCCTTTATTTTTTTGAGCAGTGTATATATATATATATGGATTATTATTTCTTAGTAAATAGAAAAGATCAAAGTAAAACATACAGTGGTATGGTCAAATAGCGCAGGTTTCTGTTCAGTCCATTTATAGCTTCCATATCTTCTGGGGAGAGCTCAAAATCAAAGACCTGCAGAGAAAACACGATCTGATTAATAGCTCATGGTTACTGGTTCTCCAGAATGAAAAAAAGAGTCATATGACCACAGGTGGTGGGGATTACAAGCACCAGCCCAGCTGTATGTCTCCCCACCATAATACATGGCGTAGAGAAAGGGGATCACAAGTCGCCAGCTTTCACTCTTTAAAGGGATAGTAATACTTAATAATTACTAATCCCTATATTTAAGTCATATTAAAAAGAAATGTATTGCCCCCAGTGTAAGAGAGATAATCACTCCTAAAGTTGCCCTCTCCCTCCCCCTTCTCCGAAGTCAGCGTTCTAGCTGACTGCAGGGAAGCCTGTTGTACGACCAGCAGGCGGCTCTCCAGCACAGCTGCGATCGTGTTAATAAAAAATAAATCTTTTACTGAAATGGTCTTCTACGTGTGCTTGGTTTGTGCTTGGTTTGCAAGGACACATTGAAGACCGTTTTAGTGAAAGATTTTTTTTTTATTAACACAATCTCGGCTCTGCTGCAGAGCCACCTAATGTTCTTAAGACCGGATTTCCCTTCAGTCAGTTACAACACTGACTTCGGGGAAGGGGGAGGGAGAGGGCAACTTTAGGAGCGATTATATCTCAAACCATAAAGGTTTGAGAGATGACACTGGGGGCAATACATTTCTTTTTAATAGGACTTTAATATAGGAATTAATAATTATTAAGTATTACTATCCCTTTAAGGGACCCATTTGGTTATATTTTTATTCACTCTGATACACATGGATGGAGAAAAGGGATCACAAGATGCCAGCTTTACCTTTTAAAAGGACCACCTTGGTTAAATGTCTACCTGACCACGATACACAGAGAATGGGGAAAGGGGATTACCAGATGCCAACTCTGACTTTTTAAAAGACCATTTTGATTATATGTTCCTACCATAAAGCACACAGGATAGGAAAAAGGGAGATTACAAGACCCCAGCTTTGAATTTTTAAAGGGACACCTTGTTATATATCCCCCCACTACCATACATAGTATGGGGAAAGAGGATCATAAGAACCCAACTTTGAAATTTTAAAGGAATACCTTGGTCACCTATACCACCTTACTTTAATACAAAAAGGGCAGGGGAAGAAAATTCCAAGTTAAATGTTGACTATAGTCCCCGCAGCCCACAGTCTGTGGGAGGATTGGGATCCAGATAACCCCACCTCTTCACTCACATATAAGTCTCAATCACACACAAAATAATAGTAAGAAAAGGACATGCAAAATCACTGAAACCTGTATGCAATATTATTACTTCCTTATTATGTACTCCTCTAGGTTCTCCTCAGTATCCTATAACTAAAGTTCTCCCACAGAATAAAGTATGAACTGGTGAGTTTATCTCACTGGAGAATGTATCTCCTCTTTATCACACCTTAGTACATCTCCCCTGTAGTCTATAACTAAAGTTCTCCCATAGAATAACATAGGAACTGGTGAGTTTATCTCACTGGAGAATGTATCTCCTCTTTATCACACCTTAGTACATCTCCCTGTAGTCTATAACTAAAGATCTCCCATAGAATAACATAGGAACTGGTGAGTTTATCTCACTGGAGAATGTATCTCCTCTTTATCACACCTTAGTACATCTGCCCTGTAGTCTATAACTAAATCTCTCCCATAGAATAACATAGGAACTGGAGAGATTATCTCACTGGAGAAGTTATCTCCTCTTTATCACACCTTAGTACATCTCCCCTGTAGTCTATAACTAAAGCTCTCCCATAGAATAACACAGGAACTGGAGAGTTTATCTCACTGGAGAAGTTATGTCCTCTTTATCACACCTTAGTACATCTCCCCTGTAGTCTATAACTAAAGCTCTCCCATAGAATAACATAGGGACTGGAGAGATTATCTCACTGGAGAAGTTATATCCTCTTTATCACACCTTAGTACATCTCTCCTGTAGTCTGTAACTAAAGATCTCCCATAGAATAACATAGGAACTGGAGAGTTTATCTCACTGGAGAATGTATCTCCTCTTTATCACACCTTAGTACATCTCCCCTGTAGTCTATAACTAAAGATCTCCCATAGAATAACATAGGAACTGGAGAGTTTATCTCACTGGAGAAGTTATCTCCCCTTTATCACACCTTAGTACATCTCCCCCTGTAGTCTATAACTAAATCTCTCCCATAAAATAACATAGGAACTGGAGAGTTTATCTCACTGGAGAAGTTATCTCCTCTTATCACACCTTAGTACATCTCCCCTGTAGTCTATAACTAAAGATCTCCCATAGAATAACATAGGAACTGGAGACTGTGGGCAGTGCAGAGAAGGAGGCAATATGGAGATAGAATAGCATAGGAACTGGAGAGTTTATCACACTGGGGAAGTTATATCCTCTTTATCTCACCTTAGTACATCTCCCCTGTAATCTATAACTAAAGGTCACCCATAGAATAACATAGGAACTGGAGAGATTATCTCACTGGATAAGTTATCTCCTCTTTATCACACCTTAGTACATCTCCCCTGTAGTCTATAACTAAAATTTTCCCACAGAATAGCATAGGAACCGAAGACTTTATCACTGGAGTAGTTATCTCCTCTTCCTCGCACCTTAGTGCATCTCATGGCCTATTAGTGATCCCTGAGGACAGGTTTGATGACCACTGTTCTAGAAGGCTTGTTCCCTCCCCTGGTAGATCATGGTACATTCTGTGAGGAGTGAAGAGTAAGGCTCTTCTCCCTTATATATCTCTTACCTGAATGTTGTCCTTGATCCGGTCTGGGTTATAACTCTTGCAAATCACAACAACCCCGCGCTGAATGTGGTAACGAAGGGCTATCTGAGCTGGAGATTTATTGTACTTGTTGCCAATTTCAATCAAAACTGGATCTTCCAAGAGCACCGGGGAGCTCTGGTCCACCCTGAGAGGACAGGAACAAAATTATTTTTGTTAGATGTCATTTTGGATACCTAACAGACTGAGACTGATCTACTAAGGAAAAACGGTGGAGTTTTGTGTCAAATCACCTGTGCCATAGGGAACCAATAAAAATCCTCTTTGATTTAATTGGGGATTTTAACCCCTTGAATACAAGTGAGGTCTCCAACGCATTGTGTCTTATTGCTTTGGAGACCTGTTTAGCATTCAACAGGGTTAAAAAGGGATTTTTGTACTTATCAACAAGTCCTCTTATTATTATTACTTAATCCTTCACAGTCCACACAGTAGCTACTCTCCATATATTAAAGTATAGGAAGGAAACATCACCAGGACAGAGAAGCTACCATGCTTTAGAACAAAATAATAGGATTTTAGCCTTACCTTGTTTAAATCCCTTTCTCTTACTCCATAGGGAACACGGGTACCATGGGGGGTTAATGTTCCTTTGGAAGGCAGAACACATCACAAGATAAGGTCTTGAGGGTGGTGCCTTCCCTCCTGTTCTGCAGCCCAACCTTTCCACTCCTCCAGTTTATGATGTAAGAGAACCATACCAAGTAAGGACAGCGAGTGAAGAAGAGGAAAGCTCATGTGAGCAAAGACCCTACAAGGACTCCCACACCCAGATGAGCGGGACCAAAGGAGGTCCCTTCTTTGGGTGGGAGAACTGTGTTCCATATGGACTAAGAGAAAAGGATTTAACAAGGTAAGACTAAAATCCAGTTTTCTCTTTTGTCCAATATGGAACACAGGTACCATAGGGATATAACAACAGTAGGCTCCCATAGGTGGGAAGAAGGAGAAAGGACCTCACACCTGTCTCCATGATACCGGAGATCCCCAGGACTATCCACAATTGGAATAGCCCAAACTAAACTAAGCATCAACTGACACTGGAAGGTAGCACAGCACACAAACAAACAAGAGCCAACAGGCTCAAACAGTTGAACAACAGTAAAATACAGAAAAGAAGAGATCCTTAGACAGGTGGGACAGCCTGAAAGACCTTCCTTCCAAAGCTGCTTCAGCCTAAGCCAGAACATAGTGCTTGGCAAAAGTATGTAAGGAGGACCAAGTCGCAGCCTTGCACAGTTGCTCAGCCAAGGCCTGATTCTTGTACGCCCCAACAGACCTGGTGGAATGTGCTGTGATTCTGAAGGGAACTGATTTCTTCCTGAGTCTGTATGCCCTACGAACAGTGGACTTGATCCAAGAGGCAATAGCTACTTTGGAAGCAGCCTGACCTGCCCTGGGACCCTCAGGAATGACAAACAAGGAATCAGCCTTACAAAAAGACTCTGCACATAAAACTTAAAGGGATAATATTGCTTGAAAAATAATTTTATTTTATATTGTAGCCCTTAAAAAAACATTAAAAATGATATAAGTCTTATCACCCAAACCTTTATGGTTTGGGAGATATTAGCAAGTAAAGTTTCCCCTGGAGTGACGTCACTGCTCTAGTTGTCAGGTTTGAAATCCGGTCCGCAGACTGGCCGTGGCTCTTCAGAAGTGCCGAGATCACAATCTTTAAAAAGAATTTCTTCATTGGAATGGTCTACAAAGTGTGCTTGCAAGCCAGGCACACTTTGTAGACAGTTGCAATGAAGTAGTTCTTTTCAAAGATTGTGATCCCGTCACTGCTAAAGGTGCCCACTGATCCGTGGACCGGATTCCAAATCTGTCCACTAGATGGCAGACTTGGCTAAAACAGCCAGGAAAAGGGAACTTTACTTAAAGGGATAGTAATGTTTCATAATAAAAGCAGCTCTAATTAATCATCATAGTATTTGCAGTATCGTGACAGTTTATTTCTTTTATGGTTATTATTTTATAATATTGGTCATTGCGCCTTGCAGCCAGAAATACCTCTCTGTCCTGTACACATTGCCAAGGGGACGTGAGAACTGGTGTTTTGCCGCAATCTCTATTTGGGAGCGCTCAATTGTTTTTAAGTTTGGTCTGACTGGTATTGTGTGTTATTGCAGCCATTGTTTTAGGGACTTGCTCTGGGTTGTGGACCATCGTTTCTTGTCATCTGGAATTGATATCCAGGGCGGGGATAGATGAAATAATTCAGAGCAATTATCTCTGACTAGTGGGTATTGAAGCAACACCATTACATGTTGGCCAATTTTTATGTTTTTAATAAATTCAATATTTCCTTTTTTAACCTTTTGTGGCATCATTTCACATTCAGCAGATAATTAATTGGGTTATTTTTGGCACTTTGCACTAGCAATTGAGTTTGTCTTTCATTTTTTTTCCCTTCAAGTGGGGATTCTGTGCGAGATAGCGACAAGTTTATTTAGGGAGGGTTGGAATTTCTAGTTTTATCCTCCATCATGTTTGCCAAAAAAAACAACAGGTCCTCCTTGGGAGCCTCCGCTTTCATCATCTATTCAACCCAAACAGCAACAACAGGCAGAGGCAAAAATAGGTCTCAATGTAGCCCCAGCGGTCGCAAAATTAGACTGGAGGATAGAATCAGGCTTCTTATCCGCCACGTCCTTGAGTCCTGCTGCTTCCGCCAACAGTTGAGCAGTGGACTTGGCTAGCTTTGAAATTGGGGGCCCACTGCGCCAAAGCTGTCTCAGAAAAGGGGTACAGCTTAGAAAACCTTTTATAAATAGACAACTTCTTATCTGGTGTCTTCCACTCATCCAGAATAACCTGATCAAAAGTGGCGTTAGGGGGAAACATGGTGGAGGATTTCCTACATCTCTGGAAAATATCTATAGAGGATGTACCCTCATCAGGGGTTTCAGGGACCTGAAGGGTCCACAAAACAGCCCTGATAAGCCCCTCAGGAGAGGGGAGAGTGTCAGCCTCATAAGAGTCCCAACAGGAGTAGGAAGAATCCATATCTTCATATTACCCTTCCTCACGTTCATACTCAGAACAGTCCTCCTCAGAGGAGGCCCCTATGAATACAGGCATACTCTGAGCCTTAGGGGCCATATATCTGAAGGTCGTTAGGGGACTTCCGAGACTGACGAATTCCCTGGTTGGATTGAGGAAACTGGTCCATAGTTGACAACAATGGTTTAACCCAAACTGGCTCCTGTTCAGTACTGGAGGGTCCCGTTGGAGTAGTAGGGGCCACAGCACAGGAGGGGCAGAGAGACCCAGAATACTCGATGGGGAGCCCCGTTTGACATGAGGAACAGTAAGCAAGGGAGTCAGAGACTCCCCTGACTCCATAGCCTTAGGTCTAGCCCCATGTCCCTTAGAATCCGACATCCTGACAGGGGTAGTGTCTAAAATTAGTATAAATCACTAGTAACAGTTCCCCAGACTAATATTCAACCAAGAAAAGCTCAGAAAGTGCTTATCTAGCAGGAGAAGGGTTAATCTGGAGAAGGAGAGCAAGAAGAGTCTGCCTCTGCATAGGATAAGCACGACAGAAGTAAAATGGAGACTGCAAAACTGGCAGCCAATAGGAAGAAGGCCCATGAAATGGGCATTCTGGTAAATGTAGTCTTTGCTTTTGCTATCGCCTAGCAACATGTCCGTGGACCCCCACGGACTCCCAAGATAATCAGGATGTGAACCAGATGAAAGGGAATGAAGAGACAAGAAGAATGAGCCCTCTGTATGACCAACAGTTGCAGAGATATGTCCCAGTGAATTTTGCCCATAGAAGACAATGGAGCAAAGATGGTGGTGGTGCGGGAAGCATCCTTAAAGGAGCCATGCACCCGAAAAACCGACAATTTTTAAAGGTACCCTAAAATACTCACAGACCCCAGGGAACATGAGGGGGAAGTAAAAAGACAGGATCCTAAAAGCCTATAAAAAGCCCACAACCCAGAGAAACCAGCAAGGAAGGGGCTAACTAGTCTCAGTGCAGCCATCTATGCTCCATAACCCAAGGGGTGAACAAAAATAACATACCCAACATGAGTGCAAGAACCCAAAGGCTCAAAGAGACCCCTGTATGAAGAGGCACAAGTAGGGACAAACCGGACCAAGGCACTCAAAGGGTTACTCACAAATCTCCATCTTCTGTCTTCAAGTTACCATTGTGAAGGAAGCAGAGCCTCAAAGAGATTCTGCTGGGAGTGAAAATATGGGTTATAAGGTTCTCTCCAAAGGGTTGAAAGGGTCCACGCAACACATGCACACTGATCAATCCACTCCAGGGAAGCCCCAGTAATGGTAACCCTCCTAATGGGGGAACCGTAACAGCCCCATATCTACAGAAAAAAAAAAAATCAATAAAAAGGCAAAAACTAAGCAGCAATGTTCCACGCCAGTCCTTACATTCAGAAACACATCATAAACATGAGGTGAGGAAGGGTTGGCCTGCAGAAGGGGAGGGAAGGCTCCACCCTCAAGACCTTTTGATTTGTTCCACCTTCCAAAGGAAGATCAACCCCTCATGGTACCTGTGTTCCATATTGGATGATAGAAAAACATAATTTTATTTTGTCTCAGTGTCAGTGCATAACACTCTTTGTTTTTTTATCAGTAAAGCTTGAGACATTACTTTCAATACCCACTCCGAGATCATTAAAGGGATAGTAATGTTTCACAAAAACAGCAGCTCCAATTAATCTTCATAGTATTTGAGCCATAGAGAGTGTTATTTCAATACTGTCAGAGTTGTAGTTCAAGAGTAATTGAATGATAAAGTATCCCTCTGCCGCCCCTTTTGCCTAGTGTAAGCCTCCTCCCCTCAGATGTAGAATCTGGTTGCTTGACCACACAGATAACAGCAAGGGACAATCTTCTTACTATGAGAACAATGAAAACCCTGCCCCCTTGACAGGTTTTTCAGCTTTTTCCCTTATCTTAATTGAAGATTGTCCCTCTCTGCGAATCTACCTGGGCACCTCCCTGCTGCTCTGAGCTGAGCAGTGTTACATCAGTAAAAGGGGCGGGAGGAGGATACTTTATCATTCAATTACTCTTGAACTACAACTCTGACAGAATTGAAATAACACTCTCCAAGGCCCAAATACTATGATGATTAATTAGAGCTGCTTTTATTGTGAAACATTACTATCCCTTTAATAAACCATGAGCTCCCTGAATCTCTGTTTCCAGAGAGCTTTCTGTCAGGGATTGTGAAAGCAGGAACTGTGATAACAACGTAACCCTGTCTCTGCAGCACAAAGCACCGCTTCCAGTCTATTAATCCTCACAGTGACAGAGAGGTATCCAGTGGATTATGATGGCTACCCTTTTGGCACTCACGGGGTTATTTAAGCATGCTGAAAATTCAGTACAGAGAGTGCGACATTGTATAATTATTCCTGCGTTCACACTGCTGGGACATAAAAGTGTAAAAAATAAAAAAGTAAATATAAAGTACACAGTGGCGGCCGGTCGCGGTGCAGTCATGCCCAGTAGAGACTGCCTGCACTGTGGCTGATACAGAGCTGGGCGCCCAGCTCTGTATCAGTCTCGTCACAGGCAGTCTCTACTGCGCATGACTGCATTATTACAAACTTATATAGGATAAACAACCTGACTGTACATATTCTGTTCTTGCAGAATAGGTAAAGACAAAAAAGAGGTTTACTGTCACTAAGACCATATTTGTGCTTCAGTTCTTCCTTCGGGAC
Organism: Rhinophrynus dorsalis; assembly: GCA_037306005.1. Classification (NCBI taxonomy): domain Eukaryota; kingdom Metazoa; phylum Chordata; class Amphibia; order Anura; family Rhinophrynidae; genus Rhinophrynus; species Rhinophrynus dorsalis. The sequence goes on along the minus strand of CM074721.1, from coordinate 32,983,293 downwards.
GTACCAGTCTTTGTGCCTGTGTGAGCCCAGCACGCTGTATGCTGACAGAAGGATGTCCTTGGACCTACAGAACTCCAGTAACTTGCTCTGGTTTAGGTATACGTGACATTCCACCTGCAAGGAAGCAAAATTAGTATCCAAAATGTTTGATGGAGGAACAAACACCGGGGCACATTTATCAGAACAGAAGTGAAGCAATTATGGTGAAAAACAACTTCACAATATGTATCACAGAAAAACTCACATTTCTTTCAAGCAGAAGTTTTCTTTGAAAAATATAGATGACCATCTCCCAGTGCGCTGCATTACTGAAGAGGCAACTGCGCGGGAGTTCAAGTTGTACAGAAGTCTGTGCTGAAGGAGGCACAGACCTCTCCTGCCTAGTCACTGGACCACCAGGGAGGTAGGAGCTTGGGGCCAATGTGGAGGCAATATGGAGACTGGGGGCAATGTGGAGAAGGAGGCAATGTGGAGATTGGGGGCAATGTGGAGATTATGGGCAATGTGGAAAACTGTGGGCAATGAGAGAAGGAGGCAATATGGAGATTGGGGGCAATATGGAGATAAAATAGCATAGGAACTGGAGAGTTTATCTCACTGGAGAAGTTATCTCCTCTTTATCACACCTTAGTACATCTCCCCTGTAGTCTATAACTAAAGCTCACCCATAGAATAACATAGGAACTGGAGAGTTTACCACACTGGAGTAGTAATTGCCTCTTTATTACACCTTAGTGCATCTCCCCACTTATCATCCTCCAAGCCACATTGCAAATGATCAGTAGTTCCTAGAATTTACTCCCCTTGTGGGCCCTTATATAACACAGTCTAACAGTCAATGTTATAACATACGTTACACTAAAGGAGTGGTATACTTTTATTATGAAAAAAAATTACAATGTATGGTTTTCCTGCTGAGTAAATTGTTTAACCCCTTAATGACCCATGATGTGCCAGGACCGTCATAGGTAAATTTCCCATAAGGATACCTGATGGTCCTGGCACGTCATGCTGAAGAGGATGAACCTGAGTGCTCCATGACCGGAGAGCTCAGATTCAGTCCTTCGCTGTTCTGCCGTTACACGTGATCGCACTAGCAGCGATCACATGTACTGGCATTTTCATTCACAAAGGCAATGTGTTTTGCACCTTACCTTTGTGACTGTTCTCTGCCTTTCTCTTCCTTACTATGAGAGTAGGAGAGAGAAACAGAGAACAGACAAAATAGAAAGAAGGTAGAGGCCAAAGTTGGGGGTATTAACCCCTTCAGTGCTGGATCCATGGGCAGAATGAATGTAGGTCCATTTATGACCTGCTAACAGCAACTTTTTTGTTTTAAATGAAATCTAAACAAGAGCAATTTATTTTATTCAAACACACTTATTTCTAAAAATAAATACTGAAACTTAAACAAATATTAATGGCATTTTGACTGTGCTGGAGAAAAGTAATGCACAATACACAGACTTATCAAACAAAAAAGTGGAAACTAGGGTAGGAAAGAGGGACATGGGGATTTTCGCCCCAGAGGAACAGTGCCCACTTAAAACTGCCCATTTTGTAGGTATGAATGACCGGTCACACCTTTCATGCAGTCTTCTTAAAAATTTAAAGGGACAAACCTTTACGGTTGGTTTACAAGCTCACTTTGTAGACCGTTCCAGTGAAGGATTTCAATAACGCCATCTCAGCTCTGCTGAAGAGCCTCCGCTTGTTCAGGGACAGAATTCCCCTGCAGTCAGCTAGAGCACTGACATCAGGGGAGGGGGAAATTTCACAGTGAATATCTCTCAAACCATAAAGATTTGAGAGACGGCACTGGGGGCATTTAATTTAATTTTTAAATACCTACAAGATTAAAATAAGTAAAACTGACGTATTACTAACCCTTTAACCCATTGCGCCCAAATGATCCTAAGAGAAAAAATATATATATATATTTTTTTTACAGTTTTTGTTTTTTACAGTTTTCTTTAACACCTTAGTGACCGGCCGTGCACGCCCGCGGCCGGCACTTAACGACGGGGTTTTTTTTTTCCGCATTCTGCCGAATTACTTCCTGGACGTGCATGTACATCCGCTGTCACTAAGTGACAGTTTCTGTGGGACGTACATGTACGTCCATTGTCGGCATGGGGTTAATGGTGGGTTCTCCATATAAGTGTGGTATCAAAAGAAAACCCTACTAGTGCATGAAAAAACAGTATATAATGTATGTGGCTGGAATAAAAGACTTAGAGGGAAAACACTGTTGAACAAAGACATAGTCAAAAAGGTCAGAAATGCTCCGGTCCTTAAGTGCAATCCACCTCGGATTTTCCCAGTCCTTAAAAGGTTAAATTAAACTGTTAGCATCATTGCCACCTTGTGTCCAGAGGTGATCCACTGGCTACCATTCTCCATAGAATGTGAGAGTAACAGCTCCACAATTTTGTGACTGTTTGAATTGTGATAACTAGTGTTGAGCGAGCACCCCGATGCTCGGGTGCTCTGACCGAGCACCGCCGGAGGCTCGAGTGCTCGGCCGAGCACCCGAGCCCCATTGACTTCAATGGGGCGACACGAGCATTACACCAGGCACCCCCTGCTCTGATGAGGGGAGGGTGCCTGGTCAATGCCCCCTTCATCTCCACAATGTCCCCCTTCATCTCCGCAATGTCCCCCTTCATCTCCGCAATGCCCCCTTCATCTCCGCAATGTCCCCCTTCCACAATGTCCCCCTTCATCTCCACACTGTCCCCCTTCATCTCCGCAATGCCCCCTTCATCTCCGCAATGCCCCCTTCATCTCCGCAATGTCCCCCTTCCACAATGTCCCCCTTCATCTCCACACTGTCCCCCTTCATCTCCGCAATGTCCCCCTTCCACAATGTCCCCCTTCATCTCCACACTGTCCCCCTTCATCTCCGCAATGCCCCCTTCATCTCCGCAATGCCCCCGTACCTCCAGTCCCTGGTGGTCCAGCGGAGCGTCTTCAGATCTGTGCCTCCTTCGGCACAGATCCCCGCCACCCGAACATGGCGGGCGAGCACATGGCGGTACTCGTACGAGTACCGCCATGTGCCGAGCAGAGCGATGCTCGAGCCGATCCGAGCATCGGCCGAGCATGCTCGCTCAACACTAGTGATAACTTTTGAATAACTCATCTGCCATTAGTAGGAGGATTCTTGTTTTACACAGCAGGAAAAGCCCTAAAATATAGGTGTTTCATAATAAAACTTAAATCATCATTTTACTTTGTCATAAGCAATGCACGTTATTTCAGAAAAACTCTTTCACAAGCAGAACTCTCGTACAGGTCTGTCAGTTACCTGGTTACAGACCGGCTTGTACTTCAGTCCTGGTTTGTTCAGGATCATTTCCAGTTGCCTGCGGTTAAAGTTGGAGACCCCAATTGACTTCACCAGCCCTGCGTCTTTACATGCCTCCAGCGCCTGCACGGAATGAAGACACATTGGTTACAAAATGATCAAGGAGGGCAAACAGAGACGGGGGTAAGCAGTTGACCAGAAACCTCTCTGTGAGGGCTATTTTAACCCTTTGAGTGCCAGATGGGCACACAACACATAGCTCTTCAATACATTTTGTACCTCTCTGGTACTCAAAGGGTTAACTGTAGGGTAAAGGGACCTCCATGGACAATGAGAAAGTCTATCATACAGCACAGTGTTCATCCTCTGGATTTCCCTCTCTCTGATTATCTAGGGAGCACAATACAACCTGATTAATGAGTAATGCCAGGGGGGGTGTTATACAAGGTAACATAGTAAATTAGGTTTTAAAAAAAAGACACAAGTCCGTCAAGTTCAACCTTTGCCTCATAACCAAGAGAAATTAGATTTTTTTTAACTTTCCTGCTGCCAAATAAGTTAGTCTTTATCAGACCTTCCTGATTTACCTACTAATACACAGTATAACCATGTATGTTCCCTTTTGAAAGAAATGTATCTATTCTTTGCTTAAATGTATCCATTGTATCTGCCATTACCACCTCCTTGGGCATGGAATTTCACAATTTAACAGACCTTACTGTAAAAAAAAAGCCCTTCCTCTGCTAAAGTTGAAACCTTCTTTCCTCTAATTTCAAGAGGTGTCCCCTGGTCATCTGATCAGGCCTTGAAATGAATAGCTCACTGCAGAGATACTTGTATGGACCTCTCATATATTTTTACAATGTGATAAGGTCTCCTCTTAGTCGTCTTTTCTCTACAGAAAATAAACCACGTTTTTCTGGTCGTTCATTATACATCAAGTCCTCCATTCCCTTGATTAATTTTTGTTTTGTTAAAGGGATAGTAATACTTTATTATTAATATTCCCCATATTGTAGATATTTGCAAAAGAATTTAATAGCCCCCAGGTTCATCTCTCAAACCTTTATGGTTTGAGAGATAACCGAAGGCAAAGTTCCCCCCTCCCTTCCCTGAAGTCAGCGTTGTATTGACTGCAGGGGAAATCTGTCATACGACAGGCTTGCGGCTCTGCAGCTGAGCCGAGATCGCATTAGTAAAAATGTATTATTTCACTGAAACAGTCTCTTACATGTGCCTGGTTTGTGCTTGGTTTGCAAGCACACATAGAAGACCGTTTCAGTGAAATAATTCTTTCACGAATGCGATCACGGCTCTGCTGCAGAGCCGCTTGATGAAAGTCAGACCGGATATCCCTGCAGTCAGTACAACGCTGACTTCAGGGAAGGGGAAGGGAGGGGGGAACTTTGCGTTTGGTTATCTCTCAAACCATAAAGGTTTGAGAGATTAACCCGGGGGCTATTCAATTCTTTTTCAAATATCTACAATATGGGGAATAGGAATATTAAAGTATTACTATCGCTTTAAGGTGTGATAAAGTGGAGATGACTTCTCCAGTGATATCACTTCTCTAGTTCCTATGTTATTCTATAGAGATCTTTCTGTTATTAAGTTCACACATGACAAATGTCAGCCTTACTTCCCAAACGGCACACAGGTCAACATTCGTGTCAAAAAGTATCTTCCCATTTTCGTCCCTTGGTACGTAATCACCTCCAGCCTGGAAAACAAAAACATTTCATCAGATCTGCTTGTCTGCCTATGGGGGCTTCAAAGTAACGTGACAGAGCCAACAGAATGGAGCCACACACCTTTATCTACCCAATGGCAAAGAGCCCAATTCTCCCTTCTTGTCGATGTTGTTAAAAGTCACAATTGCACGAAATAAGGCTATTAAAGCAGAACTTTCTGGTAGTAATAAGTCGCCTTTCAATAATTAAATGTATGGCGACTAGCATCATAATACATGTAGTACCTCTCTAAAGTGCCACATTCTAAAGAAATCTTTAAAGGCATAGTAATACTTTGTTTTAGCTTTATTTTATTTCGTAGGCATTAAAAAAACATGAAGAACGATATAAGTCTTATCTCTCAAACCTTTATGGTTTGAGAGATATTCACAAGTAAAGTTTCCCCCTCCCGCCCCTTTTACCTAGTGTAAGCCATCTCTTCTCAGATGTGGAATCCAGTCCATAGACCAGACAGATAACAGCAGGGAACAATCTTCTTCCTATGAGAACAATGAAAGCTCTGCCCCCCTTGACAAGTTTTTTAGGTTTTTCCCTTATCTTAATTGAAGATTGTCTCTCTCTGCAGTCTACCTGGGCACCTCCCTTCTGATCTGGCTGAGCAGTGTTACATTAGTAAAAGGGGCGGGAGGATGATACTTTGTCATTGAATTACTCTTGAACTACAACTCTGACAGAACTGAAATAACTCTCTCCAAAGTCCAAATACTATGATGATTAATTAGAGCTGGTTTTATTATGAAACATTACTATCCCTTTAAAGCAGAATTTTCTGGTAGTAATAAGTCGCCCTTCAATAATTAAATGTATGGCGACTAGCATCATAATACATGTATTAAAAAAATCCCATTTTCGCTAATGTCATTGCAGGGACCATGGGGATGTACCAAAGCCTCCCCAAACAACTGGGATGAAAGAAAACTAATGAACAATGTCCTCCAAAACTTTATGGCCAAAACTAGCATCTTGGGATGCCAGAAAGTTAACCTTGTAAAACTTAGTGAAAGTGTTAACAGATGACCACGTAGCTGCCTTGCACAATTGGTGAACAGTAGCTTGATTCTTCAAGGCCCAATAGGTCCTAATGGACCTAGTAGAATGAGCTGTGATTCTGAAGGGAGCTGGAACAGACTTTAGTCTGTAAGCTTGGCTGATTGTCTGAAGCCATGAAGAAATGGTAGTCTTAGAGGCTGGTCTGCCCTTTTTAGGGCCTTTTGGAAACACAAACAAGGTGTCTGAAGTCCTAAAAGATTGAGTGACTTGGACGTAGAGTTTTAAACATCTTACTACATCTGAAGTGTGAAGAACTTTTTCTTTGGAATTAGAAGGAATTACAAGGAAGAAAGTATCACTTCCTGGATTATGTGAAAAGCAGAGTCTACTTTAGGTTGGGACTCTGGGACTGTTCTTAACACTGCTTTACCTTGATGGAAGATTAGATCTGGAGAACTACAAGAAAGAGCACTAAGTTCAGAGACTCTTCGTGCAGAAACAATAGCCATAAGAAAGATTGTTTCAAAGGCTAGGTCTCTGATAGATGCTGATGATAAGGGCTCAGATGAAGAGGACTGAAGAGCCTCCAACACTAAATTCAAATCCCATGGTGGCATAGGATGTCTGTACAGGGGAGCTATCCTGGTGACCCCTTGAAGGAAAGTTGAATCTCTGGAAGAGAAGAAATCTTTCTCCGGTAAAATGCAGAGAGCTGAAATTTGGATTTTAAGAGAGTTAACCCTTAGACTCTTCTCAAGACCTGATTGCAGGAACTTTAGAAGAGATGTAAGGAAGAAGAATCTGGATCTTTTGTGGCACAGAAGGAAAGAAAGATTCTCTAAACTCTGTGATGTATTCTAGATGACGAGTTTATGAGCCTTGGGCATGATTTGAATCACAGGAGAACTGAAGCCTTTTCCTCTAAGAATTTGGGTCTCAAGTTCCATGCCGTCAAAGCAAGGTTTTGTAAGTTGTGGTGGAGAATTGAGCCTTGAGAGATAAGGTCTGGAATCTGAGGTAGATGACATGGCTCTGTCCATGACATGTCTTTGAGGTGGTGAAACCAAGACCTCCTGGGCCAGAATGGTGCTATAAAGATGGTGTGCACCATCTCCTCCTTTATTTTGAAAATATTTCTGGGAATCATAGGTAGTACAGGAAAAATGTACACAAGTCTGTAATTCCATGGAATTGTTAGGGCATCCACTGCTATTGCCTATGGATCCCTTACTCTTGCACAGAAAGTTGGTAGTTTTCTGTTTCATCTTGATGTCATCATTTCTATGTCTGGAACTCCGCATCAATGAGTTATCTGAATACTTCTTGGTTTAGTTCCCATTCTCTGGGTCTCTGTCTGACGGCTGAGGTAATCTGCCTGGAATGTAAATGACTGATAATGCTGGAACATGGCTCTCTGCCCAGAGGAGAATTATTTGTACTTCCATCCAGGAAGCACTGCTTTTGGTCCCTCCTTGATGTTTTATGTATGCCACTGCTGTGGCATTGTCTGTCTGAATTTGAATGGGAAGGTTCTTCACAATGGGGGTCCATGCCAGTAATGCATTGTAAATTGCACGTAATTCCAAGATGTTTATGGGAATGCAGGATTCCAATGGACTCCATTGGCCTTGAACAGAGAGATGTTTGTTCACTGCTCCCCATCTGAACAGACTGGCATCTGTTGTGAATAACTCCCACTTTGCGATGTAAATATGTTTGCCTGCCAGCAGATTTGAATTTATAAGCCAGCAGTGGAGAGTCTGCCTTGTGGACTGTGATATCTTCATCACATGATAAAGATGCTTTGGATTTTTGGACCAATTGCGAATGAGGTCCAACTCAAGAGGCCTCAAGTGAAGCTGAGCAAAGGGAACTGCTTCTACTGTGGCTACCATTTTTTCCACAATTTTTATGCAGTGTCTGACAGAAACTTCTGGTAAGGAGAGGAAGGACTGGACTCCGTCTTGACGGTTCGAAATCTTCTTGAGGTAAAAACACCTTTTGTAGATTGGTATCAAATCTCACGCCAAGAATTTGCTGAGATGGTTGTAGCTGAGATTTGCTTAAGTTGACAATCCAACTGTGATTCTTCATAACTGAGAGAGTAAGGTGAAGATGTTGATGCATCAGCTCCAAAGATGGGGCCTTTATCAACAGGTCATCTAGGTAAGAAATCAGGTTTACTCCCATGGATCTGAGGTGAGCCATAAGAGGGGCTAACACCTTGGTGAAGACTCTTGGTGCTGTGGCTAGACCGAAAGGCAGAGCGACAATTTGAAAATGTTTGTTTTGGTAAGCAAACCTGAGATATTCCCAGTGTTTGGGCCAAAGAGGAATGTGAAGGTAGGCATCTTAAATGTCTAAATATTTGAGAAATTCCTTTGGTTCCATGGGTGCCATCACTGACTTGATAGACTCCATTTTGAACCTGGTAACTTTGAGAAACTAGTTTAGGTTTTTCAGATCCAGGATACGGCAGCATTGACTGTACCATAAAAAGATTGGAATAAAAACCTTTGATTTCTGGTCTTTTGGTACTGGAACTATTACCCTATTGTCTAGGAATTGATGGATAGCCTGAAGATAGGCTTCCTGTAACCTCTCTTCCTTTGGTACCCTGGATATGAAAAACCTGCAAGGTGGAAGACTTGTGAAAGTACCTTTCTTGCATTAGTTGTAGAACCCACTCTTCTGAAATTGACATCCAGTGATGAATTAAATAGTGGAGCCTTCCCCCTAGAGGATTCTTTGAGGGAGAGAACGCATCTCCACATTTCATGCTGTAGAGGGATTGGAGTCTGAAGCCTTGGACACAGTTTTCTTTTGTGTCCAGGAAGATCTTGTTTTGTGAAAATGAAAGCAAACTCCTGAAGACTGATTAGAAGGCTGTCTGAAGGATGGTTTGCCTCTGTAAGCAAAATACCTCTTCTTGTTTTCAAACCTCTAACTCGGACCAAAAAAGAAGAGATCCTTTGAAGAGTAAGGAAATTAAAGATCTTTTAGAAGCAGAGTCTACGTTCCAATTTTTTAACCATAAGGCACGGCATGCTATGACAGAAGAGGGTGAACAACTAGATACCAACTTAGCCATCTCCAAGGCAGCTTCTCCAAAATAGCTGGTGGACTCTTGAAGGTAGCCTATGAGAGGGAATATATTCTCATGAGGGACATTATCCTGCAAGGCTTGAATAATCTGAGCTTTCCAGGCTTCAGCAGCTCTGTAAGCCCAGGTTGATGCAAAGGAAGCACTTATGATTGCTCCTAACCCAGACAACATCTGTCTGTTCAAGGAATCAACTTTTCTGTCAGCAGAGTTTAAGTGCTGCTGCAGATGGAACAGGGATAGTGGTATGTTTAGATAGCCTGGATATAGCAGGGTCAACTGCTGATGGTGTTGACCAAAGGTCAACTTTGGATTTAGAAAAGGGATACACCTTAGAACATTTTTTTTAGGAATTACCACAGATTTATCTGCTGTTTCCCACTTGTCCGTGACTATTTGATCAAGTTCTTAATAGTCAGGGAACATGACTGAAGATTTCTTATTACGTTTAAAAAGAGACTTGGTAGAGGCTTGGGTATAAGGGTGGGCAAAAAGGGTGAAAAATTTCCTGCGAATAATTTCACAAAAACGTGCTGATTTTTACCTTTTCCTGCGAAAAAATGTTGCCTTTCCTCCTATACAAAAATGTCCTCCTTTTTGCCTATTTGAACAAATTTTTCACCTATGTTAACACATTTTTTGCCTATTTTAACACATTTGTCGCCTATATTTCCTATAGGTACTACATTTCCCACTGCAATATTACTTCTTCTGAGGGCTGAAGTTTAGAAATAAGTGGCTGAAAGTCAAAGTTGTGAGTCCTACAGCAAAATATGGCTTGCAAAAATACGTTAGCATGCAGAATGCATTTGTCCTTTGCCCACAACACTTTCTTACTTAAGTGACACTGGCACATATTCATGATGATATCAAGTAAAAAAAATAAATAAAGTACAACCTACAATGTGGCAGATATGTATTGTAGTGATGGTGGTGGGGGACTGGTATGGTGTGATTTGTGTATGTATTTTTACCATTGTCATACTCTATCCTTCTCAGATTATTGACACACATTACTTATCGGTCATAGCAGTGGTCCCATCTGTCCTCCACCCCCTCATCTGTGCTGCTGTTAATATATTTGTCCTGGCTTTGTCTGTCATGTGTGGTTTCTGCTACTACTACTACTGGAACTAGATGTTGATGTAATTATACTGCCACTACTACTAGGTGTCAAAGGTGCAGCACTTACAGCAGCAGCACCAGAGGTATTCGTCATATCTAACACTGTGGATGTTAACCTGTGTTGCTGTTGCTGGGTACTCAAAAAGGTGTGTGTGTGTGGCTTATTGGGAATTGGACTTTGAAGAGGTGATGATGCCGATGATGACTGATAGGGTGACTGTGTGATTTTTGACATCTGTGCTTGTCCAGGGTCAGACTTTCCAGTGGCTTTCTCAAACAGTTTATAGACAGGCACTGTGCTCTTTAAGTGGTGGAAGATTCAGCCTTTGACTTTCTGCTAACCTTATAGCCCTGTCACCATCCTCACTCTCAACTTCTGTATCTGAACAAGAGAAGGATGCTGGAGGGATATATTCTAGATCTGCATCATCATCAATCATCATTAAGTCATCCTCAGCAGAATCAGCATCACCTGACAATTCTTGCCCATTACTACCCTTATATTCCTCTAAGCTTTGGAGGTCTCAAACAATTTCTTTTTACTTTTACTCTAACAAAATTCACTACTACTCTGAGGATGGGTGTTTTGGTGCTTGTTTGTCTCACTATCTGATGCAGCAGGTGGTTCAGCTGCTTCACCTTCATCTATTATGCAGTTGCCAGCATCATCAACACTTGAATGTGACCTGTTGTCATCTTCAGTGTTCTTCTTATATGGTTCTTTATTTCTACTGGCACTGGTGGTGCTGGAACTAGTTTTGCTGGGACCTTGACAAACTGCATCCTCCCTTGGAGTAAAGGGATCATCATCATTGCTGCAGTCAGTTTTTGAACTACTACTTTACTCTCACTTCCCTGCACTGCTCTACCCCTCCCCCTTCCCCCTCCCCTTGTGCATTTTCTGGACATTATGCAACTACACTGTGTTTTTTTACTGTACTGTATACACCACAACTGATGGAGCTGTATGGTGCCTTTCCTAAGCCCAGTCAGCTGTCTGTCACTGTCACCTAGTATATTTAGTTTTTTATTTTATTTTATTTTTTTTTTTTAAGTTGTCCGCCCTGTTGTCTTATCACAGTCTGTCCAAAAAAAATTATAACTGAAAAACAAAATCAACGTCTTTCCCCAGATTTCCCCACCCAGCACAGGGACAATAACAGTAAGATCAGCAAGCAAATAGGTCCCTAGCTGCCTGTGTCTTGCCAGTCACATGGAATTTTGGAGTATTTTGGGGTCAACCTCCTTCCTCCTTTCTTATCAACTAGAGTGCCCCTAGACTCCCCTAATACAGAGAAAAATGTCCTACCTAAATGACTCCCTAAACTAACCTTCAATTCCCCTTTATTTGCCTGTCTCCTCTAGCTAAAAAACATGCTGCTCTCTCCTCTCACAAACACAAAATGGCTGCTGTGAGAGCCTGACAGCCTTTTATATGGCTGCAGAAAACTTTTGTGTGGTGTACAAATATTTTTCTTCCCATTAATTTCAATGTGAGGAAAAGGCGGAAAAACTGCACTTTTCGCTGAAAAATTTTTCGCCAAGCGGAAAGTGCCATTATAAGTCAACTTCAGTTTGAGGCGAAAATTTTTGCCCATCCCTATTTGGGCATCAGAAACCTCCAAACATCCAGTATAGCTTTAATTAAAGAGTTAATTAAAGAATCTGAATCAACACATTTGGAGACATCTTCGAAAGGTGAGGAGTGCTCAGAGCAGTCACTGACCAATTCACCTTCATCATCAGAAGAATCTGAGGGTGAAAGATAGAGAATTTTTGGGGGTATTTTTGATCTAGGTCTTTTTAGGGGTGTACTAGGCACTTCTGTAACCCATTTGTACAAAATCCTCTCTCTTTTAACAAGTGAACCAAGTAAGGATTTGACCTACTCTGGTTCAAGCATAGGGCGAGCATCAATGGATGTGGAAGCCCTGTTAGCCTCTAAGTCCATACATTCAGCACACAGTGACAAATTATTTGTATCTAGTTGAAAAGACCATTTACATGGGCTGCAGTGCCACCCAGCAACCGGTCGGATCCTGTCTTGTCAGTGGCCGTGCTACAGTCATGCGCGATACTGCTGGCCAAACGAGCCACGGCTCATACAGTCCCAGGAAGGTGCGCAGAGAGGACTCCGGTCTGAATTCAGAAAGCTCCGCTCTGTATCAGCTGCGGCGCGGGCAGTCTCTACTGCGCATGACTGCAGCGCGCCCAGCCGTCTCTACTGAGCATGACGGCTTCTGACAAAAATCCTTAGCGAATGATTATATAGGATTTTGGCATTGCATTGTTGACATGTAGAAATATGACTTTTATTGCTCTTAGTTTTCTTCTCCTCCTTGTTTGCCATATTAGTACTAAGAAGTGAATAATTTAAATCTCAATGATAGCAGTAAGCCCTGATTGAGAAATTACAACTTCCTGGAATAAATAACAGTAAATAAGGCAGTGTCTTAAAGAGACTTAGTCTAGAAAGACACTTGTAGTCCAGCAACAGAATATAGTGTGTCACTAAAAGACCACTGCTATAATGATAGTGGGCAGATTGAATTCCCCACTAACCCCCCCCCCCCAAAAAAAAAACACATAAACAGAACGTGGCACCAAAGGAGCTGGTGAAGAGGTTAAAAGTTAATAATAACGCTTCTCCTCCGGAGTCAGTTAAGCGGATGGCCAAAACTCGAACTACAACAATTGAATAAGTGCCCTGATCCTATGGAGCGATATAACCTGACAGGCTATTGTCTTTAAAGGGATAGTAATAATTCATTTTAACTTTATTTTATTTTGTAGGCATTAAAAAAACATGAAGAACGATATAAGTCTTATCTCTCAAACCTTTATGGTTTAAGAGATATTCACAAGCAAAGTTTCCCCCTCCTGCCCCTTTTTCCTAGTGTAAGCCATCTCTTCTCAGATGTGAATCTGGTTGTAAGACTAGACAGATAACAGCAGGGGACAATCTTCTTTGTATGAAAACAATGAAAGCCCTGCCCCTTAATTGAAGATTGTCCCTCTCTGCAGTCTACCTGGGCACCTCCCTTCTGATCTGGCTGAACAGGGTGGGGGACACTTTGCTTGTGAATATCTCTTAAACCATAAAGGTTTGAGAGATAAGACTTATATCGTTCTTCATGTTTTTTAATGCCTACAAAATAAAATAAAGTTAAAACGAAGTATTACTATCCCTTTAAGGTTGTCACTCTTAAATTATAGACACTGCTGCTGCAGAGAATCTCTGGAGCTGCTTTGTGAGGAAACTCTTGCGCAAAAGCCCTCTAGCGTGCACACGTTGAAGCGCCAATTTTAACGAAGGAGAAGGAAACCAGCAATGCCTCAGAATGCCTAGTGCTCTGTGTGGAAAACACAAAAGTACCATGTTCTGAGGTAAATTTAATTATAATTATAGAAATGATTACCACACAATGTATTAATAAGTTAAACTGAAGTGAAACAAAAAAAAAGTTTTTTTCTATAATTATAACCAAATGATGAAAGAAAAATATTAAAATAAACCTGTATGTGCCCCATGAAGACCACCTACTAACTACAAAGCTTCTATTGCCCATAACAGCAAAAGGCTGAGTTTGGGCCTCTATGATTTGGAGTTTAAACTATTACAACAGAAGGGAGCTAGTAATCAAATAATTAAATAAAGAGGACTCTCCTCACAAAGTGAAGGCCCTCAGAAGCTTTGGGAAAAAGGTAAAATAACAAAAAGAACTAACTAACGGAGATCACTTCAGGAGGGAAGTTGAACCTCCTTTCAGGACACTCTAAACAAACTGAAGTTAGCTGTGCAGGGGGAGGGGTTAGAAGCTGGGAAGTGGGAGGAGTTTGTTGAGTGCCCTGCCTCCTGTAGACACACTGCTTAATCCTATGGTCCCTGCATCCCTCAGTGACACTAAAGAAATACTCTTGGCCCACACTTCAACCATACCTCCCAAGTGTCCCTTTTTAGGAGGGACAGTCCCTCTTTGAGACCCAAATCCCTCTGTCCCTCTTTCCCATCCAGATGTCCCTCTTTTTAGGAGATCAGACTGTGTGATATGTATATAAGTGTATCACATTGCTCCACAGTAATAAAATGCACATTAATGCTTGTTTAAACTTCAGTATATGTCTTTAAAATTAGTCTGTGTAAATAAAATGCTTCGTTCTTGCTCTAAATCATTTATTCAGTTACACAAAGAGGTATCAGAAGGTCATGAAATGACAAAACAAATTATCGTCAATGCTCCGCCCACCAGACACTCTCCCAACACCACCACCTAAAATGAAAGTGTCCCTCTTTGGCCATTTGAAATGTTGGGAGTTATGCTTCAACCCCTTGGTTGCTAGAGTTATCTCCAACATATTGATTCACAATGCGCTGGAGATTGCTCTAGCATCCAAGGGGTTAAGTAACAACCTGGTGTATAAAAGGGGTATAAAACTGGTGCAGGGACACTGAGATTGATCTGGCCACACCCACAATTCAGAATGTGGGTGTGGCCAGCACAGCTGAGACACCCTTTAAAATCTGGACCTCTAGGCAGTTGCCTACTCTGCCTACTGGGAAATCCTGCCCTAGTACTCAAATGGATAATATTTATATATACACAGTAAATTTCCAATGTGTGGGAGATATCTCTAACATCCAAAGGGTTAACGGGACAAATCAATGACAGTACATGGACCCTTGTTATTCCAAGACATTAGTACGTATTGCACCAACTTCTATTGCAAATGCATATCTATTATTATTATTATTGTTATTTATATTATTAAACTCATTATTATGCATGAACCTGCACAAACTCTAGCATAAGGATGACATATGAAACTTAAAAACATAGGCATATATTATGTAATTTATAAAAAAAATAAAAAAGAGACATATATTGTGTTTTCCTGCTGCACAAAAGACGGGCATTCCAATTGAGAGACGTTTCATTCAAAAGTTGTTACAGCTTGTTACCATTATGTAGTGTTGCTGCTATTGTTTTCTATGGAGAACTTTAATTACTGATAACATTTCTCCTTGAAAAAGCCTATCGCTGAAACATGCGTCAGCGTTTTATTTCAGCTCCCAGTAATACTAGGTCGGGAAATGGAGACATATGCTCTTATAATTAAAGGGATAGTAATGTTTCATAATAAAAGCAGCTCTAATTAATTATCATAGTATTTGGACTTTGGAGAGTGTTATTTCAATTCTGTCAGAGTTGTAGTACAAGAGTAATTAAATGATAAAGTATCCCCCTCCCTCCCCTTTTACTGATGGAACACTGTTCAGCCAGAGCAGAAGGGAGGTGCCCATACAGATTGCAGAGAGGGACAATCTTCAATTAAGATAAGGGAAAAAAACTGAAAAACTTGTTAAGGGGGGCAGGCTTTCATTGTTCTCATAGGAAGAAGATTGTCCCCTGCTGTTATCTGTCTGGTCTATGGACTGCATTCCACATCTGAGAAGAGATTGCTTACACTAGGTAAAAGGGGCAGGAGGGGAAACTTTGCTTGTGAATATCTCTTAAACCATAAAGGTCTGAGAGATAAGACTTATATCGTTCTTCATGTTTTTTTAATGCCTACAACATAAAATAAAGATAAAATGAAGTATTACTATCCCTTTAAAGGGATAGTAATGTTTAATTTTAACATTATTTAATATTGAAGATATTAAAAAAATAATTAAATTGATCTAAGTCCGGTCTCTGAAACCTTTATGGTTTGAGAGATATAACCGGCTTAAGTTCCCCAGGCCATTTCAGAGACGTCAGCGCTGTAGCGGACAGCAGGAGATTCCGGTCATTTGTCCAGCTGCTGTTTACGGCGGCCGAGACAGGCAAAGTGAGTAGACCTCCCCCCACTTAGTACCTGACAGGCCGACTCCCGTTCCACTGTGGACAGCCTCTGTTCACAATTCCCTCACAGTGGAACTGGCATTGCCCTGTCAGGTACTGGGGGGAGGTCTGCTCAATTTGATTAAACAACGGCAGAGAAGAGAAAAAGGGGCCTTATGTTTAATTATCAAGTTTTCGCCCACAGAATCATTTTCCATTATTTAGCACATTATACTTAAAAGTGGAAAAATGTGGACATATGTTTTGAACTTTGGGCATCTTGTACAATATTCACTCGCACATCTGTGCATTGTTTAACCGTGTGAGTGCCAGAGAGGTAAGGAACAAGTTTTTCTACAATGCGTTGCGTAACCTCTGGCACTCAGCGGGTTAAACTATGCACATATGTGTGGGTTCTTTTTATGGCAAATTCTTAATATCTATCTATTTTGCAGGTATGCGAAGAGAAGACGGAACAGAAGAAGATGGAGAGGAAGAAGAGAAGATTGGAGAAGATTAGAGGAAAAAAGAAGGAAGATAGAAAAAGATGGAGAGTGGATGACAGTAATGGGATAGTAATATTTGAAAATAATTTTATTTTATATTGTAGTCCTTAAAAAAACATTAAAAATGATATAAGTCTTATCTCCCAAACCTTTATGGTTTGGGAGATATTAGCAAGTAAAGTTCCCCTGGAGTGACGTCACTGCTCCACCCTTCAGATTTGGAATCCGGCCCATAGACCGGCCGTGGCTCTTCAGCAGTGCCGAGATCACGATCTTTAAAAATAATTTCTTCATTGGAATGGTCTACAATTTGTGCTTGCAAGCCAGGCACACTTTGCAGACAGTTCCAACGAAGTAGTTCTTTTTAAAGATCGTGATCTTGGCACTGCTAAAGAGCTGCCAGCTGATCCGTGGACCGGATTCCAAATCTGTCCACTAGATGGCAGACTTGTCTAAAACAGACAGGAAAAGGGAACTTTATTTTACTTGCTAATATTTCCCAAACCATAAAGGTTTGGGATATAAGACTTATATAATTTGTAATGTTTTTTAAGGGCTACAATATAAAATACAATTATTTTCAAGTATTACTATCCCTTTAAGTGTAACACAGATGAGCTAACAATCGGTCCTTGAAAGTATCTCAGACACTGTTCGTTAGCGGTTTTCTTTTGATGTTCCCATTATTCACGCTACTTAGCCTGAGTTTTGGGAACTTCACACACAAAATGGACGTTTGGCCAAGAGTCCTTTTCTGTAGCTTAACGTCCGTTGTGCTTTCAGCTGGTAGGGCAATTGAATATCGACTTAGACATTTTATTCTGTCGGTCGGTGGCCAATTTACCCCTACTGGCTGTTTTACCACACGAAATTGAATCGAGGCCTAAGTATCTATGTGTATTTTCTCTTTCTCTTCTGGTAATAATGAATAATTTAGATACAGCTGCACGACAGCGTTATATATTTTTGTAATAACAGTCTGTCAAGTGATTTAACTGTGTTAGTGCTCCAGTTCTATATTTTTTATTTTAATTGTTCCAACATTTCTCCAAAGACAGGAAACTATTTTCTTTCAGTTTGGTTTGAGCAGTTGTAGCTTTCCAACAAAGCATCTCCCAGTAGCCGATGTACAGCAGGAAACAAGCTCTATGTTTCTTTCATAATAAAACATCACTATTACAAAGCAATAGGTCTCTTCTCCAATCAGAAACATGTGGAGGGCTCTTACCTTGAAGGAGAGAGGGAAGTGGATGAGATAAAGGTCAATGTAATCCAACTGGAGGGTCTCTAGAGATTGTTTCACATGGGGCTGAATTAACTCAGGTACGTGGAATGAAGACCATAGCTGAAAAGAAAGAAAGCAAAAATAAAAAGTTGTGGAGGGAAAGGCACTTGGGTATCTGTGGAGAGGTAGAGGTGCGTGTGTATGAGAGCTATGTAACTACATAGTTCAGTGTTGGCAATGTGAGGCCCTCCAGCTGTTACCCAGGGGAGGGCTGGCCTGGTGAGCAGGGGGACAATTTTCCCCTGAGCTGGTTATAGGTCTGGGCCATTGCGAGACAATGCATTGGAGATCTCTCTTGCAATTAAGAGGTTAAAACTTTTTCTTTCTTGCTTTTTATAGACCAAACATATTTTCTGTGCCAGGAAACAGTGAATGGGACTGGGGCGGGGTCATATGAGGAGTGGAGGCGTGACCATGGACAGAGTTAAGGGCACCTAGAGTGCCTTACCTAGGTGGGCCTGGAATGTAAATCCAGCCATGGCCATCCTGATTGTAACTAGGCAAAAATAAATTTTGCTTTCACTTAGCTAAAATGGGGAAAGAGTTTACTTACTTTATTTAGTATATTATTTACCTGTTATATACTGTGCAAAATTTTGATAGATTGCAACCCTCTGGATCTCATTGTTCCCAACGATCTTGGGCACACAGTAGTGTCTGCGTACTAAAATATACAGCACTGTGGTAGAGGGAGATGCACTAAGAGGCAATAAGGGGCCAGGGTGGTGATATGGTGGTGAAGGGGTGTCAATGCCATATTGAAAGCATGCACTAAGGTGAATTGACTTCATATCTCTGTGAATCCACAACCAATCCGACACAATTCACAGACATCACCTTGAATCTGCCATGCCTTTGACAAGTTTACTATTTGGCTAGACATTTGCTCATTTGCATATGGAAAAGCAGGATAATGAGCCATTGTCAGTGTGTTTATTTTTTAAAGGGATAGTAATGTTTCATAATAAAAGCAGCTCTAATTAATCTTCATAGTATTTGTGCCATGGAGAGTGTTATTTCAATACTGTCAGAGTTGTAGTTCAAAAGTAATAGAATGATAAAGTGTCCCCCTCCCGCCCCTTTTACTGATGTAACACTGCTCACCTCAGAGCAGCAAGACTGTCCAGATGGATCGCAGAGAGGGACAGTCTTCAGTGAGCATAAGGAAAAACCTGTCAAGGGAGGCAGGGCTTTCATTGTTCTGATAGGAAGAAGATTGTACCCTACTGTTATCTGTCTAGTCTATGGACTGGATTCCACATCTGAGAAGAGATGGCTTATACTAGGTAGAAGGGGCGGGAGGGGAAACTTTGCTTGTGAATATCTCTCAAACCATAAAGATTTGAGAGATAAGACTTATATCGTTCGTCATGTTTTTTTAATGCCTACAAAATAAAATAAAGATAAAACGAAGTATTACTATCCCTTTAATGTGGCATTTTGCCACATGCACTAAGCTCCAATAGCTGCCATTGTCAGAGATCACAAACCCACCACCGCATCACTGGTGTTGGTGATGTTAGGATCATCCTGTTGTTCTCTATGGAGCCAGAGGACAGTTTGATAAAGAGAAGAGACAGCAGGTTCGCTCCTGTAACCCTTTCAGTGCCACAGAGATGTACAAAGCACATCCTTGTGGCACTGAAAGGAGTAAAAATCTGTGTAAAAATATGCTTAGAGTACAGGGTCACAGTTAATATTTACAATGCACTATACTTGTGGTCACCTTATTATTGTACTTCAGTCCATTCTGTGTACTACAATAACACTTCAGAACTGAAGTGGATTACATAGTCTTCCAACTTTATTTCTGTATACATAAATAGTAAGTCGTAAAATGAAGGATAACACAGATCAGACTTTTCTTCCCGCTGGATTTTGGCTAATTCAGTCCACTCTCTGCCAGTAAACATATAATTATATCAAATGAATTAGCTCCCATTAATGGGGAGTTGTCATTAATTAAAGGATGCATAACGCCAAGCTGGCTCTCTGGCATTTGCTCACCTTGCCAGAGACTGTCTGGTGAGCTGAACAGATGTGCACTAATCCAGTGGTGCAGCTTGGCAAAGCTGCAAATTGCAGTACGATAACAAGATGCCCACAAGTATAGTACACTCTGCACTTCCCTATGGAACTGAAATGGTTTGTGTTGGAGCAGAGAGAATGCACTCAGACATTAGGGTTGTCGAACTGCTGGCGATGTATAAGAGAGGGCATCCCTTCCACGTCGCTAGCAGTACAATAGGATGATATGGTACTGATTCAACCCCACCCCACCCGCATCCTTAATTCTTATTGCATACAGACATGTGCATCTCTATCGTGAAGGAGATGTGTTCACCACACTTCACCAGACGCACATCTCCATAACATCGACCATTAGTGCATCTCTCCCATAGAATCACTATACAATGTAGTTGTGCAGCTTAAAGGGATAGTAGTGTCAGAAAAAAAGGATTAACTATATGGTAGATACAGTTAAAAGAGAGTACTTGCACTTATTCATATCTCTCAAACCGTTATGGTTTGAGAGATATAGAAAGATAAAGTTCTCCGCTCCCTCCCCTTTCTGCTTGATGAGCTGTAAAGCTGTCAGAAGCAGATTCTGGTTCCTGGATCAGATGGTGGCTCTTCAGCAGCACCGACATAGTGATACCTAAAAATAAATATTTCATTGGAACGGTCTACAACGTGTGCCTGGTTTGCAAGCACACGTTGTAGACGATTCCGATGAAGTATTTATCTTTAGATATTGTTATATTGGAGCTGCTGAAGAGCCGCTCTCTAATCCAGGAACCAGAATCTGCTTCTGACAGCTTTACAGCTCGTCAAGCAGAAAGGGGAGGGAGCGAAGAACTTTATCTTTTTATATCTCTCAAACCACAATGGTTTGAGAGATACGAATAAGTGCAAGTATTCTCTTTTAATCATATCTACCATATAGTTAATACTTTTTTCTGACACTACTGTCCCTTTATGGGAGAACTAATACCTCTTAATTATACCTTCCTCACTTAATTATGACCAGAAAATCCTAATGGCCCATGTTAAATTTGCCCTTGTACCTCTGTTCAAAAGCTTTAGTCCTGGATGTCATATGCATAAAGATGGACAAGACGGTTGCTGGTGATTTTTATTTTTAATGGAAGAAAGCAGATTGAATGAGCCTACTTAACTGTTTAAGGACCAGAGGGGTGTGTAATGCCCTTAAAGGGTTAAGATTCGCATATGCAGTGAGCAGAGTTTGTTATCCTGACACCCAGGATGCCCTTGGGCCCGAGTCATGTAATATGTGAAGGTGTGGTCATAGGCAGGGCTGTAGGCACAGTGTGTGTATGTTCCCCAGGACTTCCTAAGATGCTAATCTGGCTCTGACTAATGGTGTGTTGTGTAAGTTCAGGGTTGTGTTCACCTTTCCCGTGTAGAACAGATCTTCTCTTTTCACTGTCCCATCTGCAATTTTCTCTTTAATGGCACATCCCACCTCTTTCTCATTGCCATACAGGTGAGCCCCATCAATGTGTCGAAAACCAACCTCAATGGCGACTTTTGTGGCTTCTTCACTGAGAGCTACTGGAAACTAGAACACATAGGAAAGAGTGTAAGATGAGGCAGTTATTAATGTTCATTACTCATACCTTAGAAACCTTTCTAGCATTGAAATGAGCAGTAAATGATTGTTACCAAAAAATATGTGTGTGTGCGTGTGTGTGTGTATCTATCTATCTGTAACCAACCAGCACTTACATGCATGCAATTCTTCTGTCCTGGTGCTGTTTGGGTGATTTGCATATATCTAAGTGAAGAAAACACACTCACGGTCCTTTATCATTTGAAAAATAGACTTAAATCACACCATTTTCATAAACAACAGCAAAGTTTCAGTCCTAGCTTGATGAAGGTCCCGTAGAGAGGACCGAAACGTTACTGCGATGTTGCTGTTGTTTATGAAAATGCAGAGGCGTAACTAGAAGCCACGGAGCCCTGGTGCAAGAATTGCCATGGGCCCCCCGACCACATCGGCCACCTCAACATTGCCCCCATCTCCGCATTGCCCCTTCCACAATGCCCCACAATCTCCACATTGCCCTTTCCACAATGCCCAACAATCTCCACATTGCCCCTTACACAATGCCCCCAATCTCCACATTGCCCCTTTCGCATTGCCCTCTTCTCCACATTGCCCCCAATCTCCACAATGACCCTAAGTCTCCTACCTCCCTGGTAGTGTTGAGCGAGCATGCTCGGCCGATGCTCGGATCGGCTCGAGCATCGCTCTGCTCGGCACATGGCGGTACTCGTACGAGTACCGCCATGTACTCGCCCGCCATGTTCAGGTGGCAGGGATCTGTGCCGAAGGAGGCACAGATCTTACAGACGCTCCGCTGGACCACCAGGGACTGGAGGTAGGGGACATGTGGAGATGGAAGGGGGCATTGTGGAGATGAAGGGGGCATTGTGGAGATGAAGGGGGACATTGTGGAAGGGGGACATTGTGGAAGGGGGACATTGTGGAAGAGGGGCATTGTTGAGATGAAGGGGGGCATTGTGGAGATGAAGGGGGACATTGTGGAGATGAAGGGGGACATTGTGGAAGGGGGACATTGTGGAAGGGGGACATTGTGGAAGAGGGGCATTGTTGAGATGAAGGGGGGCATTGTGGAGATGAAGGGGGACATTGTGGAGATGAAGGGGGACATTGTGGAAGGGGGACATTGTGGAAGAGGGGCATTGTTGAGATGAAGGGGGGCATTGTGGAGATGAAGGGGGACATTGTGGAAGGGGGACATTGTGGAAGAGGGGCATTGTGGAGATGAAGGGGGGCATTGACCAGGCACCCTCCCCTCATCAGAGCAGGGGGTGCCTGGTGTAATGCTCGAGTCCTCCCATTGAATTCAATGGGGCTCGGGTGCTCGGCCGAGCACTCGAGCCTCCGGGGTTGCTCGGTCAGAGCACCCGAACACCCGAGCATCGGGGTGCTCGCTCAACACTACTCCCTGGTACTTTTCTCCTGTGCGGTCATCTCCCAGCGCTCTGCATTACTAGAGTGTCGGTCTGCTAGAGGGAATACTGATCTCCATCTGGCAGACCGGCACTCTAGTTATGCAGAGCCACAGCGCTCTGCATTTCTTAATTGCGGGTGTCAGGTGAGGGGGTCACAGGGGGCGGCCGGGCCCTGGAGTGACCAGCCCGGTCGCAGATGCGACCCCTGCGACCCCCTATAGTTACAGCACTGTGAAAATGGTGTGATTTTAATATATTTTTCAAATGATTAAGGTGAATATGTTTTCTTCACTTAGATATATTTTTTTATGAACAGAATGCCTCATTACATAATTTATATCTCATTAGGAGACACAACTCCCATTGGGTGATTCAATGGGGATGTTATTGCTTCCATTGGGTGATTCAGTGGGGGCATGTTTATCATACAGGGAGTTGGTCCGCCCCCTCCAGCCCTCCCACCACTATCCAACTGACAAAAAAAAATATAGCTGCCACTCGCTCCTGAAGTAGGGGATATCAATAACTTCTCCTGGTCCACACACACTCTCGCTCAGGATCATGACCCCACAAACACACTGTTTCACCTCCCACAGATAATTGTAATACTCCATACACTCTGTTTCAGTAAGAGGGTGTAATGTTTCCATAAAATACAAACTCAGAGATAAACTTAACAACAACTCTTTTATTTAACTCTTTTCATCTCTTCAGTCAACCTCACTAACTGTCTGTTTTCAACTGTCACTCCTCCACTTCCTGCTTCCTGATTCCCGCCCTTTCTCCTTAAAGGAAGAGATGCTTTGCTGTATGTTACAGAGGGCAAGCCTCAAAAACCACTTTCTATTTGTTCCCTCAGCATATTGCTACGCTGCCTCAACTGAAGAGCCACCTTGTGATATATTGCTATGTTACCATAACTTAACCCTTTGAGTGCCAGAGGGGTACGCAACGCATTGCAAAGCAATGCGTTGCGTACCCCTCTGGCACTGACAGGGTTAAGTAAGGAGGAGTTACTGCTCCCATTGAGTGATTCAATGGGGAGAGTGATTTAAATCATGCAGGGAGTTGGCCTGCCCCCACTATCCAGCCCACCCACCACTATCCAAGTATACAGTATTGAAATAACACTCGCCATGGCCCAAATTCTATGAAGATTAATTGGAGCTGCTGTTTCTGTGAAACATTATTATCCCTTTAACCTACCTGTTAAGGTTCAGTGATGTTCCAGGACCATCACAAGTGTCTGTGTGTTAAGGACCGGAATGTCAGGACTTTTGTGATCACAGAGTGTGTTCAGGCATGCTGTGATGATTAGAGTGAGTTTAAAACTAACTGCTCCAAGACCGGAGCAGTCAGTTTCAGTGATACGGTACATGTGATGATGATCACTCACATGTACTTGTTCCCAGAATGAAGTCTATGCAGTTTTTAAACCGGCGATAAACTGGTGATGATCCTGGCGTCCTGAGGGAGCACTCTAAGTAAACACGAGGTTGGTGCAGTCTCTCTCTTAGACTTACACTCGGTAAGCCAGTATATCTAACAGGTCACGTGTGCCGGTGCATCAGTAGGGATCAAATCAGTCCTCAAGAGAAGGTAACTTCCCTGAACCTCTGATCCTTAAAGGGTTAGTAATGTCTTATATTAATAAACAGTAATATTGTAGATATTCAAAAACTAAATTGCCAGTCCAGTCTCTCAAACCTTTATAGTTTGAGAGATATAACGTTTTAAAGTTTCCACCTCCCTCCCCTTACACTGAAGTCAGATATAAAGCTGACAGCAGGAGACTTTAGTCATGTCTCAAGGTGGCTCTTCAGCAGAGCTGAAATACAGCAAACTAACAATAAATACTTCATTGAAACTGTCTACAAAGTGTGCCTGGTTTGCAAGCACACTTTGTAGACTGTTCCATTGAAGTATTTCTTTTTAAATTGTGGCAATTCGGCTCTGCTGAAGAGCCGCCTGCTGGTCCTGGGACCAGGATCTTCTTCTGTCAGCTAGAGGCTGACGTCAGGGAAAGGGGAGGGAGAGGAGAACTTTATCACCTTATATCTCTCAAACCATACAGGTTTGAGAGATCGGACTGGCATCTATTGATTTATTTTTTGAATATCTAAGATATTTCTGTTTATTAACATAAGACATTACTAACCCTTTAAGGGGTTAAGGGTAAAAGTACCAGTGGACTGCCTGTCCTTAAGGGGTTAAGGATTTCCAGGTTTGAGCACAGGTTCAGCAATCATAATGAATGAACCACTGATTAACTCATCTTTGTTTAATCAGGGAAATCTTTACATCCTGACCTGTTGGACAGCCCTGCCTTATGTAATAAATATATCACACAATGAATATAATTTCTGATGCAATACGAGTACTATAAAGAGCAAACAACCAAACAAAAGAAAATAGCTGTCACTGCGGCTCCAGCTACTGTTCTAAAGTATGTGCAAAAAAGTATATGTTAGTGATGCTCAGCTGGTCTAACGAACATGCAAGGGTATGCAAACAGCTCACTAGGACTGGTGTCCTACACCAAAGGTGTAACTAGAAGCCATCAGGCCCTGGTGCAAAAATTGCCATGGGCCCCCCGACCACATTGCACCCCCACTATTGCCCCCAATCTCCACATTGCCTCCACATTTATCATGGTGCCCATGATTGCCTCCAGCGTCTGTGTGCGCAGGCGACATTCTTTACTTCCTGGTTGGCACACTGTCACACATTCGCTATTATTATATGCTACTGCTTGTTGCAAGAGTCAGTCTATGCCTACTTGCTAGGCCTTAAAGGCCTCAGCCTGCCACTACTACCTTGCCCTTTCATGGTGTATCTGTGCACTATAGCTCTTGTAATTCCAATGCTTGATTCCCGTGTATGACTCCTGTTTCGTCTGACTTCGGCTCCGCTTGATCCCTGACTGCTCTCCGTTCTGGTGTGACTCCTGGCTCTGGCTGACTGCCCGTTCCGGTGTGACTCCTGGCTCTGGCTGACTGCCCGTTCCGGTGTGACTCCTGGCTCTGGCTGACTGCCCGTTCCGGTGTGACTCCTGGCTCTGGCTGACTGCCCGTTCCGGTGTGACTCCTGGCTCTGGCTGACTGCCCGTTCTGGTTTGACTTCTGGCTCTGGCTGACTACCCGCTCCATTCTGACTCCTGGCTCTGGCTGACTACCAGTTCCGGTTTGACTCCTGGCTCTGGCTGACTACCCTCTCCGATCTGACTCCTGGCTCTGGCCGACTACGCGCTCCGTTCTACTCCTGGCTGGACTGATTACCTTCCAGCTACGGCTGATAGTCTATCCTCCTTATCACTGGCCTACTCTATCCGCTAGCACTCTTGGTGCCTTGGTGATTCCTTCTTACTAGCGGTGTACAGTTGCGTCAGTCTGTGATACTGGCCTTCCCATTTCCTACCATACTGTACTGTGCCACTGGTTACACTAGCGTTCTAGGGAGAGTCTGCCTGTGTTGCCTGTCCAGTCACTCTAGCGTTCTAGGGAGAGTCTGCCTCTGTTGACTGTCCAGTCACCCAGCGTTCTAGGGCGATTCAGTCTCTGTTGACTGTTCAGTCACCCTAGCGTTCTAGGTAGAGTCTGCCTCTGTTGCCTGTCTAGTAACCTTAGCATTCTAGGGGAAATTCCCTTTGTTTCCAGGGGCTTTACAGCTGCTCCTGTACTAGTAGCTACTACCATCTTTGCTACTAGAGCTTACCGGCAGTCAGAGTGGTACTCTATCTGCCTCCAGTCAGGTGATCCTGTCCTTGTCCTAACCTGCCCTATGAAGGTTGGGGAAGTGTCCAGTCACTGTCCTCAGATCTGGCACTGTGAAGGTTGGGGAAGGGCTATTTATTTTATTATTGTGCTATTCTTAATAAAGATCATTGTTTTACCATATTTGTCCTTGTCATTGTTGTTATTCCTAAGTCACTCTGTGACAACAATGCCCACAATCTCCACATTGCCTCCACATTGCCCCCTATTCTCCACATTGCCCCCAATCTCCACCTCTACATTGCCCCCAATATTCACCTCCACATTGCCCCTATTGCCCCCCCAGTATCCATTGCCTACCTCCCTGGTGGTCCAGGTTCGTGGCACGAGAAGTCTGTGCCTCTTTCTGCACAGATCTCTATTTGTAGATGGAGCTCCCGCACGTTCCTCTCTTCAGTACTGCAGAGCGCAGAGAGATGATGTCATCTCCCAGCGCTCTGCATTACTGGAGTGTTGAAGAGGGAGCTCCTCTGCTAGAGGTCTGTGCAGAAGAAGGCACAGACCTCATCTTGTTGTGGGCACTGGGCGGGGGCGTCACAGGGAGAGGCCAGTCCCCGAAGAGATGGGCCCGGTCTCAGGTGCAACCCCTGTGACCCCTATTGTTACGCCACTGTCCTACGCCCAGGGTGCAATCTCACAAGTGCCATACATAGAGAAGAAATCTTCTGAAGCATATCATACTGGTCCTGCCAAAATGACAGTCCAGCCACGAAATGCCAGATAATTCCTCTTTGAACAAGAGAAGCAGCTAAATATATTTCAGCCTTACTGACCCTCACTGGTGAGGTGCAGCTTATCCCTCTGGGTACTGTGAGCAAGGAGTCTACATCCTGATTCCCTCATTACCCGTACGGTGAACAAACCCAAAAGCAATTTGTATGTGGAAAAGCATAGGCTAGTAAACCTACAATGGTATTAAACGGCTCACTAGTACTCGTGTCCTACACCCATAGTGCAATCTGTTTTAGCTCCCAAGTGCCATACACAGAGAGGAAATCTTCTGAAGCACATCATACAGGTCCTGCCCAAATTACATTTCAACCACAAGATGCCAGACATTTTTTCTCTGAACAAGGGAAACAGCCAACCCCTTGCTCCTCACAGATGAGGCCCAATTAAGCCGAAATGTATGTCTGGGGTTGGCTGCTTCTCGCCCTCAAAGAGTAATTGTCTGGCATTTCGTAGCTTGACTGTTATTTCGATAGGACCAATATAATGTGTTTCAGAGTATTTCTTCTCTGTGTGTGACACTTGTGAGCTAAAAGAGATTGCACCCAGGGTGTTGGAAACCAGTCATAGTGAGCCATTTGCATACCCTTGTAGTTTCATTAGCTTAGTTGAGCATCTCGGACAAACACTTGTGTACTGTTCTAAATCAGTGGTTCACAACCCATGCTCTCAGGATTGCCTAACAGGCCAGGCCTTGTGAATTTCCCTGCTAGAGAACAGATGTATTGATCACAGGCTCATTCAATCTGATTAACTCCCCTGTTCTTTAAAGGGATAGTAATATCTGTTATCAAATAGTTCTCCAAGTGTTTTTTATATTAAAAGTAACACATTGCGCTATGCGTATGAGCTTATTTGTTTGTAATTCAAAAGTTATTAAGTGGGGAAAGATCCCCCTGCCGCCGCTTCTGGCCACCTCCCAGTTGTTGAACCAAGTAAGTATAAGGAAAATCCTCCCCCTTTTACGAAGGAGGTCAGGATTTCCCTTTGCTTACTGAAGATTGTCCCTCGCTGCATCCGTCCGGACCAGAGAGAGCTGCAGAGGGATGTGGCCAGAAGGGGTGGGCGGGGCATCCTTCTCCATTTAATAACTTTTGAACTACAAACAAGTAAGCTCCTACACTTGGCACAATGTGTTACTTTTAATATAAAGAATACTCTGCAAAATACTTTATAACAGACGTTAGTATCCCTTTAACAAGGAAATCCTAAAATCCTGGCCTGTAAGTGTTCCATGGAGGCATGGGTTGAAAACCACTGCTCTAAAGAATACATAGTAACATAGTAAAATAGTAAATTAGGTTGAATAAAGACACAAGTCCATCAAGTTCAACCTTCTCCTCACACCCCAGTAATTTTATAGCTTTCCTGCTACCAAATAAGTTAGTCTTTATCAGACCTTCCTGATTTGCCTACTGATACACATTATAACTCTGTATGTTCCCTTTGGAAAGAAATGTATCTAATCTTCTCTTAAATGTATCCATTGTATCTGCCATAACCACCTCCTTGGGCAAAGAATTCCACAATTTAACAGACCTTACTGTAAAAACTCCCTTCCTCTGCTGAAGTCTAAACTTCCTTTCCTCTAATCTCAAGGGGTATCCCCTGGTCATCTGAATATATTAGTGAATATACTGTGAGGTAACCCTTCGAGGCACTGCACACCTCTCTGGCACTCAAAAGGTTAATCCAAAGATGACGTTGATGTACTAAGAAGAAATTGATTAATTCTGCGGCAAACCAACTGTACCATAGGAAAAAAAACTCTAACTTCATGAGCTTAAAACTTAAAAGATCCTATTTAATTTGTATTTGATCCTTATAGTGCATTTGATTTGCTCCAAAATTACTCTAGTGCAGGGGTGTAGGAACCAGGGAGGAGATGGGAAAATCATGCGGGGGACAGATAATGTAGAAAGCCCCCCCCAGGCACTAGGCGCAGCGCCCCGCAGTCTCTGGGTGACCAGCAGGAGGGGAGCGCACTGCACAGCGCTTCATCCTGCTGGTGTGGTCAAGCAGAGCAGATCGCGGGTAGAGGAGCTTCTGTATCCTTTACCCTGGTCTGACAGGAAGCTGCTCACCAAGCGCAACGAGAAGCTTCCTGTCAGACCAGGTAGAGGATCAGAAGCTCCTCTACTACAGTCTGCTCGGCCGCGTTACAAAGAGGATACAGAGGGGCTGGGGGAGGGGCAAAGTGACACACAGGGGGGATGGGGGTAAAGAGACACACAGGAGGGCTGAGGGAGCACAAAGTGACACACTGGGCAAAGTGACATACAGGGGGGCTGGGGGGGCACAAAGTGACACACAGGAGGGCTGGGGGGGCACAAAGTGACACACCGGGAGGCAGGGGTGGGCAAAGGGACATACAGGGGGGCTGTTGGGGGGCAAATAGACATCCCCCCCCCCAGATATGTGCAGGTTCCTACGCGTCTGCTCTAGTACCTCTGAGTCCATCAGCCTCACTATATTTAACCCTTTGAGTGCCAGAAGGGCACTCAACACATTGCAAAGCAATGCTTTGCATACCCTCTGTCACTCTAAGGGTTAAACGGAACAATTTTTGCTGATGCTGTCCCTTTAACATGTCACCAGCAGGGACTAGAAATGCAGGTTTTTTTTCTTGTTTTCTCAGTGTTTGTTCTCTTTAGACCCGCTGATCTGCTCTCATATTTCTGTCCTTCCAACAAGGAGAGAGGTCATGTCCCTGCAGCGAAGGAATTTCTATTTGTTCTATAGCATTTTATCTCTGGTTACATGGGGCCTTTTCCAGGAGACAGAAGTGGTTCTGTAGCAAACCAACGGCACCACTGAGGGACCCTTGCAAATTCCTCAAATATTCATTGATTTGAGGCATTTAACCCTTTGAATATTAGATTTGCCTCAGTCTCTGGCAATTTGCCGTCACATACCTCTGGCAGAGCAATGCACCATTACAAACCTCCAGCAAGGTAATGCGTGTCACCATTAGAGCAATACACATTTACATGCCACCATCAAGTCAATGCACCATTACATATCACAGCACAGCAATACATCATCACGTCTCCAACAAGTCAATACACCATTACATATCATAGCAGAGCAATATAACATTATACCATACCTCACAAGTGTCCCTCTTTAGGAGAGATAGTCCCTCCTTGATGCCCAAATCCTTCTGTCCCTCTTTCCCACCCTGTTGTCCCTCTGTTTAGGAGATCAGACAGTGTGGTGTGTATATAAGTGTATCACCCTGGTGTCCCTGTGTTTAGGAGATCAGACTGTGTGGTGTGTATATAAGTGTATCACCCTGGTGTCCCCTTGTTTAGGAGATCACACTGTGTGGTATGTATATAAGTGTATAACCCTGGTGTCCCTGTCTTAGGAGATCAGACTGTCTGGTGTGTATAGAAGTGTATCACCCTGGTGTCCCTCTGTTTAGGAGACCAGACTGTGTGGTGTGTATAGAAGTGTATCACCCTGGTGTACCTGTGTTTAGGAGATCAGACTGTGTGATGTGTATATAAGTGTATCACCCTGGTGTCCCTGTGTTTAGGAGATCAGACTGTGTGGTGTGTATAGAAGTGTATCACCCTGGTATCCCTGTCTTAGGAGATCAGACTGTGTGGTGTGTGTAGAAGTGTATCACCCTGGTGTCCCTGTGTTTAGGAGATCAGACTGTGTGGTGTGTGTATATAAGTGTATCACCCTGGTGTCCCTGTGTTTAGGAGATCAGACTTTGTCGTGTGTATATAAGTGTATCACCCTGGGGTCCCTGTGTTTAGTAGATCAGACTGTGTGGTGTGTCTATAAGTGTATCACACTGCTCCACAGCAATAAAACTCACATTAATGTTTGATTAAAGTTCAGTATATGTGTGTATAAATTAGTCTGTGTAAGTAAAATACTTTGGTCTTGCTCTAAATCATTTATTCAGTTACACAAAGAACTGTCAATATGACACAACATAATCTTAAAATGATTTGTAATTCCCCGCTCACCAGCCACATCCCCAGCAACACCTCTAAAACAAAAGTGTTCCTCTTTGAAATATTGGGAGGTATGTTATACACTTCCAGCAGATGAAGACAACACATTACCAACAAGGCAATACACCATTACATACCTCCAGCTGAGCAATACACCGTTACATGTCACCAGCAGAAATACACCATTACATGCACCTAGAAGAACATACACCATTACATACCCCCATCGGGGCAATAAACCATTACATACCACTAGCAAGTAAATACACCATTAAATTCCTCCAGGAGAGTAATACACCACTACATTTCACCAGCAAAGCTATACACCATTACATGGCTACAGGTGAGCAATATACCACTACATTCCTCCAACAGGACAATACACCTTTACAATCCATCGCCAGTCTCTAGTATTCAAGGGTTTAAAAAATAAAAAAAATTGTTGCAATCTGCTGCTAAGGTCTGGGCTGTTAGAACAACTGAATGGTTGACCTGGTAAGTCTGCCTGAGGCTGATTTAGTAAGACAGTGGTTCTCAACCCTCGGGAACCACTTACAGGCCGATTAACTAAGGTCCGATGCTGTGGCAATGTGTTTCTGGCCATGTGTGATGAGCATATCACCTTTGCAATGGAGACACACATCGTCATATGTACTAAGAATTAGGGTTATAAGCGGAAGGGGAGAGACTCCTCATTAACATACAGGGTTGTTGGGTTGTAAACTGCTGGTGATGTGGAAGGTATGCCCTCCGGTTCACATCGCCAGCAATTTGACAGCTGTGAAGTCTAAGAGCATTCTCTATGCTCCCCCACTTGTCCACTGGGGGGAGCAAAGAAGATCATCTCAGATTTCGGCACCACTAACAGTATCCCTCTGGTAACACTTTTAGTGCCATAGGGATGCGCATTGCACAACCCTGTTAATATCTATTTAATTTAAAATATAACGGGTCATTAACCCCTTAAGGACTGGCACACATGCTTTCCGGGATCCCTGAACGCCGTGCAGCTGAGTGGAAAGCACTGATGTCTATGACGTACATGTACGGCATGGGTCCCTATAGCATGTTGACCCCATGGCATACATGTATGCCTTTGGACCTTAAAGGGATAGTAATGGTTAATTTTAAGTTGGTTAAATATTGTAGACATTAAAAAAAGGCTAACATAGATGCAAGTCTTATCTCTCAAACCTTTATGGTTTGAGAGATATAACTTGCCAAAGTTACCTTTTCCTGGCTGTTTTACTCAAGTCTGCCATCTAGCTGACAGCTGCAGATTCCAGTCATTTGACCAGATGGAGGCTCTTCAGCAGAGCTGAAATCACGCTATTTAGAAATAAATACTTCATTGGAACGGTCTACAAAGTGTGCTTGCAAACCATGCACACATTGTAGACCATTCTAAATGAAGTATTTGTCTTTAGATATTGTTATATCGGCGCTGCTGAAGAGCCACATCTGGTCGCTCGACTAGAATCTGACAGCTCATCAAGCAGAAAGGGGAGGGACCAGAGAACTTTATTTTCCTATATCTCTCAAACCATAACGGTTTGAGAGATACGAATCAGTGCAAGTACTCTCTTTTAATTGTATCTATCATATAGTTAATACTTTTTTTCTGACAATACTATCCATTTAAGGATTTAATAAAATAAAAAAGAAACTTCTGACAGCCAGGTTCAAACCCTGATCTGAGGGTATGTATAATGAACACTGTACTCTATAGGCTACAAATGGTGCTGTCTAAACTTGAAACATTTTTTAATATTGGAAGAAAAAAACAGAAAGGTGTGTTGATGGCTGAATGCCAGCATTGGTGTGTCAATCTGCCTTGGGCTAATGTATGCTGGCAAAACTAATTACAAACAAAAATATACAACAAATATCCTGGAACTTTATCTCATACGCCCGTGAATGTGGGTAACTAAAGTGACTACAATATCTCCAAGGGATTCAAGAACATACACATCATATTCCTTTTTATATTATTCATTACCCTTTGAGTGCCAGAGGGGAACACAACATATTGCAAATGACAGTCTGGCACTTTATTAAACAACTAGTTGAGAAGCCTGTGTACACGGGCTGCAGTGCCACCCAGCAACCTTGGCTGGTGGTCGGATCCTGTTGGCTGCGCTGCAGTCATGCGCAGTACTGAGTGCCCGAATGCACTGCGGCTGATAATGGAGTGGGGTGCTCCAAATTTAGACCGTAGTCCTCTCTGCGCACCTTCAGGTGCTCAGAGAGGACCACGGTCTGAATTTGGAGCGTCCCGCTCCGTTATCAGCCGCGGTGCCGGCAGTCTCTACTGCGCATGACTGCAGCACGCGCAGCCGTCTCTACTGTGCATGACGGCTTCTAACAAACATACATTTAGCAAATTATTATATAGGATGATAAAACCCTAACCAAAATACATACTCAACTGAAATCCTAAAACCGATATCAATAATATCTATATAACCCACAAAATTATGAGCACGATATAAAATGGTTATGATGAAATAGTAAAAGGTTATATGGGTTAGTCAATGTCCTCCTTTAACCCCTTATGGCCACGCACACGTGTCCGGCACTAAAGGACCACAGACTCTTTTTTTTTTTTTTTGCGATCTGATTCAGGGCTCCCCAAACAGCGTGCAGCCACCCTGGGAGCCCTGAAATCCATGATGGTCCTGTCACATCACTGGACCTTATCGCACGCCAATCCATGACATGCCAGGACCATCATGGGTCTTTAAAAGGTCAATAATGCCCCATAAAAAAGTGATCGTTTTGTAGAGGTTAAAAAATTAAACTAAATGCTACAAATCCTATCTCTCAAACCACTATAGTTTGAGAGATACTTGTTTTCAAAGTTACCCCCTCCTTCCCCTTTTCCTGAGGTCAGCGCTGTGCTGGCAGCAGGAGATCCCGGTCAGGGGACCAGCCTACGGCTCTGCAGCAGCGCCGAAATCATGTTATAGGAAAAGAATCACTTCATTGGAAGTAATTCTTTTACAATAACGTGATTTTGGCTCTGCTGCAGAGCCTCCTCGAGTCATAGGACTCGAATATCCTGCTGTCAGCTTTACAGCTGACATGAGGAGAAGGGAAGGGAGGGGGGTAACTTTGAAAGCAAATATCTCTCAAACCATAGGGGTTTGAGAGATAGGATGTGTAGCATTTAGTTTCATTTTTTTAACCTCTACAAAACTAAAACATTTTTTATGGGACATTACTGTCCATTTAAGGGATTAAAGCAGCAAATAAAAGATTAAAAAATACACGCTTTAAAGAAAAATATAGCATGCATGCATGAGATGAATGGTACAAGTTTCCTTGCTCCGCCAAACGGGGAGGGGGGGCGGTCTTCTCTGGCAGCAAATGCATTGCCAAGCTGGGTAATTTCTTAGTGAAGCATCTGCTGCATCGTTAAGCAGGGAGTCTCTTCCGGTAGCAGATACTTCACCAGACAGCTTGGTGAATTATCCTCCGCTAGAAGAGACCCTCCCCCCCACTTGGCAAAGCAGGGAAACTCTTGCAGTTCATCTCATGCACTCGTACAAATGCTATATTGTTCATTAAAGGGTCAGTAATGTCTAGATAAAAAATTTGCACTGAGTCTTCTTTATATTAAAATGAAGAGATTCCTCTATATTTAAGACCTTACCTTTGTGTAGTTATGAAGAGTTAAAGATCCCCCCTCCCGCCCCTTTCTGGCACGTCACCAGAAGATGCAGTCAGGTCCGGACGGCTGCAGTGAGGGACAAACTTGAGTAAGCAAAGGGAAATCCTGCCCTCCTTCATCAAGAGGATCAGGATTTCCCTTATACTTACTGACTGAAATTTGTTCCTCACTGCAGCCGAGTCGCATGACCCAATCTGAAATTCAGAGGGAAGCAGCCAGAAGGGGGCAGGCGGGGGATCCTTATCTCTGCATAACTATTGAAGTACACCAAAGTAGTGACTTACATATAGCGGAATCTCTTAATTTTAATATAAAGAAGACTCGGAAAAATACTTTTTTGTAGACATTACTGACCCTTTAAAGGGGAACTCTCACCTCCTATAACTGACAAGACAGCGCGCCAGGACACATGGGGATTTGAGCGTCAGGCAAGAATAAGGGAATGAGGCACAACATGGGAGGAGAAGGTTGACAGCCATGCGGTACAGCGCTGTACCATAACGAGGCCAACGGTGATGCTATGCAGTAACATTTTATAAGCTTACTAGTTGAAAAGCCGTATACAGAGTGCCACCCAGCAACCACGGTTGGTGGCCGGGGCCTGTCTTCTCAGTGGCGGCGCTGCAGTCATGCGCAGTACTGGCTGCCCTCCCCGAGGCTGATACAGAGAGGGGCGCTCCGAATTCAGGCTGTAGTCCTCTCTGCGCACCTTCCTGGGAAAGTGAGCAGAGAGGACACCGGTCTGAATTCGGAGCACCCCACTCCGTATCAGCCGCGGTGCGGCCAGCCAGTACTGCGCATGACTGCAGCGGGCACAGCCATTTCTACTGTGCATGATGGCTTCTGACAAACATCCTTAGCGAATTATTATACATTATATATCTCAATAAAATTACTGATTTTGAAGGAAAAAAAACAGGGATTCAAGATGTATTGGTGACACAGAATAAAATAAGGATTACTTTATAGGAAGTGAGAGTTCCCCTTTAAAGTATATTATTGATATGGGTTTTAGGATTTTAATTAAGGAGTAGTTTTAGTTAGGGTTTTTTGCTTGATAAATTATAAAGGGTTTTTAATAACAAATATAAAAAAGGTGTATGATGTGTATATTCTTGAATCCCATGGAGACATTGTAGACACTTTGGTACTTTCTCATACTTACTTCCATGTGGGTAGCTAGTGTTGTATATTCTTGTCTGCAATTATTTGTGCCAGATTACATTAACCCAAGTCAGGCTGGCTTACACCCAGATACTGGCATTCACCCATCAGTGCACCTTTTTGTTTATTTCTCCTAATGCTAATAAAATATCTGAAGCTTTGACAGTAGACTAGTGAGTTTTATTTTATATATTTAATTTTTTTCGTTTTCTTAGTTATCAGTTACATTTTAAATTAAAGAAATATTAACAACAAAAACAACCGTGAATAGGACAGCTTTTAACTGTTTCAGCACCACAGGGGTGCGCAACATGCACCCCATGTCATTGAAAGGGTTAAGGGAGGGCAGCTTTTCTCTGCTCTTTAGAGCTGTTGTCTCTACCTTCCATAGAGAGCTACAGGAGATCCCAACAGCGCCAACCTCAGGTAGGCAGTGATGAGACTGGGAACTCCGACAGCAGAGGCTGCAACTGGAGTTAATGCATGTGGCAAGAGCCACATTAACATAGGGACACAGCCACATGAATATGACAATAGCTCATTATCCTTCATGTCCATATGGAAATGTGCCATTGTTGATTTATACAGAAATTGTATGCCTGTTGAAGGTATGGTGGATTCATAGCAATGATGGCAAATTGGTAGCGGATTAATAGGGGAGCATAGGGGATATGATGGAGAAGACATGTTAGTGCATATCGCTGGTCTACCTTCATCATAGATTGTTGCCCCTCCACATCAGACTCTCCCCCAGCCTTCAGATCTTCAGACGCTCCCTGAAGACTCACCTCTTCAGGGAAGCCTATCAACTACCTCCATAAACATTATCACCAAGAACCTCCTCTTCCCTGGGCCACTGCACTCAACAGCACTTCCCTCTCCCACCCACTGACCGGCAGCTCGTGGCAGGTGGCACTTACACCCAATAGCACTTTCACTTCCTGTATCCAACCTACCTTCCTGTAGACTGTAAGATCTCACCAGCAGGGCCCTCTGATCCTTCTGTTCTACACGTATGATTTACTATTTAATATCTCTGTATGTCTATTCACTATTGTACAGCGCTGCGGTTTAAGTTGGTGCTATATAAATAAAGAATAATACTAAAATAACACAGTTTTGCTATCCTAAGACTTTATTAAACATTAGTGTCTCTCAGCCCAGGATTTGTAGATTCCCCTGTTTGAGTACAGGTGAGTGAATCAAAATGACTGAATCTATGATGATGATCTCACACACACTCACCAGGGAAATCCTTAGTTCCCGGACTGTTAGTGGCCTAGAGGACATGGGTTGAGAATCACTGCACTGATAATAAAGGGGGAAAATATGCACTAAGGGTCGATCAAATAGCAAAGATTGTCTGGAGATGTGTGGACATCTCCATAGAGAATATAAAAGAAAGAGAAAGAAAAGGAAGGGCGCCCAAAAGTGTAATGCAGTCAATGTAAATTATAGATCTGAGAATTTTAAAATGTACTCACAATTGTAGATGTCAGCTACAATATAGACTGACAGATGCCATCCGGAGAGATTTGATCCCGTCTCCATTCGGGACTCTTTAGAATCAAGTACTCAAAATAGCTGGGAACAGTGGCATAACAATAGGGGTCGCAGGAGTCGCACCTGCGACTGGGCCCGTCACTCTCACTCCCCTGCGACCCCCTCGCCACGCGCCCACAGCACAGCTGATCTCCAGGCCGGCGCTCTGGTAATGCAGAGCGCTGGGAGATGACATAATCTCCCAGCGCTCTGCATTACTAAGAACAGCACTGGAGCTTAACTCACCTCTAGACCACCAGGGACTCGAGGTAGGAGGAGGGGGGCGGTCAGTAGGGGCATTGTGGAGAATGAGGGGCACTGTGGAAAGGGCATTGTGATGGGGGCATTGTGGAGAATGAGGGGCACTGTGGAAAGGGCATTGTGATGGGGGCATTTTGGAGAATGAGGGGCACTGTGGAAAGGCATTGTGATGGGGGCATTGTGGAGAATGAGGGGCATTGTGGAAGGGGCATTATGGAGATTGAGGGGCAATATGGAGATGGGGGCATTGTGGAAGGGGCAATATGGAGAAAGAGGGGCAATGTGGAAGGGGCATTGTGGAGAATGAGGGGCATTGTGATGGGGGCATTGTTGAAGGGGCAATGTGGAAGGGGCAATATGGGGAAAGAGGGGCATTGTGGAGATGAAGGGGCACTGTGGAGAATGAGGGGCATTGTGGAAGGGGCAATGTGGAGGTGGCCAATGTAGTTGAGGGGGGCCAATGTGGTCGGGGGGGGCCCATGGCAATTCTTGCACCAGGGCCCAGTGGCTTCTAGTTACGCCTCTGGCTGGGAATCAGAATACTTCACACGGCTGTTCTCCTGATGGAACCAGTGGATGGAGTCATGAAATGTTAGACCAGGTCCTGACTTATCCAGATCATATCTCTCCGGATGGTATCTGTCAGTCTATACTGTAGCTGACATTGACAATTGTGAGCACATTTTAAAATTCTTGAATCTATAATTTACATTGACTGTATTACATTATTGGGCGCCCTTCCTTTTCTTTTTCTGTATTTTATGGTCGAACGTTTGGGGAGAGCGATTTAGGAAGGAACGGCCCTTTACTATAGTGATCTACAGATCGGCTAATTTGGGGCAGCGATATCCCTTCAAGCGTTTATGCTGTTTCCCATGTATGTGCTGAAGTAGTAATTTATTTTGTATCACTCGCTTGGGTGATTGGTGAAGGTACCAAAGTTATATTGGGTTCAGCACAAGAGGCGCCTCTTCCCCCTTTTCTCCTCTTCTTTCTTGGCCATAGAGAATATGATACACATAGATGCAAGGAGACGTGGAGACACTTTAATTATTAATTGTCAAATGACGTTGGCGTAATTCTGACGATGTGCTGGGAGGGCAAGTGGGAAAGCAGAGAAGATGCGATCAGACTTCAGCACCAATTAGTTCTGCAGCCCTTCCTTAATTAACCCTTGACGTGCCGGAGCAGTGAAAGGTGTATTGCATAGTAATGCTTTCCACACCATTTTGTCACTCAGTGGGTTAACCCTCTAAGTGGAATAGGGCACACAACGAATTCTAACATACACAGCAGGCAGGGCCGGATTTACATCTCAGGGGCCTGTAGGCACAGAAATCTGAAGCGCCCCCCCCCCCCAAAAAAAAAAGTGCAAAAAGTTTTGACTGAAATATTTTATTCTGCGATTTATTTCCACACAAACATGGCCGTTTTTTATTCTCCATTTATGGATACCCAGGCAGTATGGAGGGTAACCCCTGGTGTGGTTGATGAATGATGCAGTCAAACCACCGCTGGGAATAATTGATGTAAGTTAACCCTTTCAGTGCCAGGGGGTACAGAACGCATTGCTATGCAATGCGTTCCGTACTCTTCTGGCACTCAAAGGGTTAATGGTCTACCTATACAAACTATTTATCTCAACTGAGAGTTGCTACGTATAAATACTGTGATTGCCCCAGGCTGCCATCCTCTCTGGGAAACCTACTTTGTGCTAATGTTTCGTATTCAATTTACTGGGACATATGGAGGTGTGCGGGTTCATGGGCTGGGGCTGCAGACAGCCAGCTTACCTCAATCAAGGGGTTAAATAAACCGTGGGGCCGATCGTGCTGGCTGCAACTTGCTCCTCTCTGCTCACTGCTCTGTGTGGATGTCACTCGCCGCGGTCACTTTGTTCATCCGAGACCATGGTGGGCAGGGCTATGGATCCCTGCAGGCTGCACTGAGTCTGGGAGGAGGCAGGCAGAGGTGTAACTAGAAGCCTCTGGCCCTGGTGCAAGAAGTGCCACGGGCCCCCACCACCACCACCACATTGGCCCCCCTCAACCACACTGACCCCCTCTACAATGCCCCTCAATCTTCACAATGCCCCCATCTCCTACCTCCCTGGAGCTCCCGCGCGGTCCTCTTAGTAATGCAGAGCGCTGGGAGTTGATGTCATCTCCCAGGTCTCTGCATTACTAGAGCGCCGGAAGGAGATTGTGGGCGCCAGGAGGAGGGGTCGCAGGGGATGGCCGGGCCCCTGGAGTGACGGGCCCGGTCGCAGGTGCGACCCCTATAGTTACGCCACTGGAGGCGGGGCAGTACTCAGAAGTAAATGTAATGCGCAGCCTCCGTGACACTGCCGACTCCAGAGGCGCAGCTCTTATCTCTCTTCAGGTGTTCTGTCACAAGCACAGCAGCGCAGCATTTGCCATGGCTGGTATTTTTTGGAAGAAAATGTGGCAACCCTAGCAGCATTCGATCCGCCCTTAGTCCACCCAGACATGGATCAAGAGGAAGGCAAGCTAATTAAAAAAATAAATTTAATATATAAAAAAAAAAGAAAACCCCATCACAATGACAGGCGCCCCTCTGTGGGGTGCGCCTGTAGGCAGAGGCCTACTCTGCCTTATTGTAAATCCAGCCCTGACAGCAGGTTGATGTGTTCCTTCCTGACCAGGAGTTCTACACTGTACACCGAAGATTTAGGATATGTTTTAGGATATGATTTACATACCTCCCAACATTTCAAATGGCTAAAGAGGGGCACTTTTGTTTCAGGTAGTAGATGTGGGTGCGTGGCTGTGGGTAGGGCATTACCAAGAATTTTAAGGTTATTTCATGACCTATCGACACCTATTTGTGTAACCTAATAAATTATTTATAACAAGACCAAAGTATTTTATTTAAAGGGATAGTAATACTTAAAATGTAAAAAAAAATATTTTGTAGGGTTTATCCCCCTGAGTAAAACAAGAGTACTCCCACTGCTGAAAGGTGTTTCATTCATAAGTTATTAAATTTCAAAGTTGAATTTTTTTAGGTGCAATATCACAGTTGCCTTTTTTTTTACATTTTAAGTATTACTATCCCTTTAATTAAACAGACTAATGTATAAACACATATACCGAAGTTTAAACAAACAATAATATGAGTTGTATTGCTGTAGAGCTAAATTATACACTTATATGCACACCACAAAGTCTGATTCCCTAAAAAGAGGGAAAGAGGGACAAGGGGATTTGGGTCAAAAAGAGGAACTGTCCCTCCTAAAGAGGGACACTTGGGAGGTATGGATTTATCTATGTAAGTTTTCACATATGTTTTTATATAGTGGAGTATTGCATCACTGATATATTTATATTGTATTTCTGCATGTATGTACTGCATTGTGTATGCTTATTGAAGCGATTGCTATAGGTTTGTCCTGTGCATGGTATTACATTTATTTTTCTTAGGAGAGGTAGCGATTTCGTTTCCCCTCCAATAGATTATAGTTATTTATAGTGCTGTTCATATACACATCTTTTATAATTGTTTGTTTTTCCCATTTATATATGTGTATAACGAATTAAAATTAACCCTTTGAGAGCCAGAGAGTCGTGCATTGCAGCGCAATGCGTTGGATGCCTTTCCAGCACTCAAAGGGTTAAATAAATGATTTTTATTTTATCTTGATATCCTTAGTAGTTTTTTTAAAATCTGAAACTATAGTGTATTTAGACCCGTTTAGATACATATATTGGTGTGTCTTTTTTTTTCATTTAAAGGTCACACTTTTTGTATGGATATTTGTGTTAGCGCCGGCCCTGTTTCATTTTATATTAGTCCACCGTTGTGGCCACATAAGAACTGGGAAAAAACGGTATGAGGCATATCAGCTGTTACATGTTGTAACGGATCCTACCCGTTACTTGAGCCCTTGTCTGGGCTAGAGACTGGGTACCCAACCATCCTACAAACTAGGGACATTTTGTCCTATTGGGACCCTGTTCTGAGACTTATCTTATGCCTCTTCAAACCAGAGTCATACACTAAAATACAAACTGGGTGAATGGGCAGCTTGACACAGAGCTGTCCTGGGTTACATTCATGTACAAGTGTATTAAGTTTGGTTTTATGTATTGTCAAATATTGTATGTGTTTAATTGTACTTGTCCAATTCGAAGGTCTGTGCAATCACCAACTACCAGGTATTCAAATATCTTCCATAGCCTAACATGGGGAATGGCAGGCAGATCAGTGATTGGTCAAGGTTGGAGCAGGACATTCAAAATAGTCAAACAAAGGCTCCTTGTCCCTAGGATGTGTATTGTAGCCACTCCAGCCATTTGACTATGTGTACTGTAGCTAGACCCCCTGCTGTGTGTTAATTAAGCCATTGTGAACTGCAGTCAGACCCCCTGGCCATTGTGTAATGATGTGTATTCGAGTCCCTCAGCCTTTTGTCCCAGTGTTTACCCTTCATCAGCCCCTTTGTATAAATACTGTAATCATGTCTGGCCCTTTGTGTTATGTTTACACCATCTGTCACTGTCCTTTGTCTAGTATTGTATCTTGATGTGGTTCACCATGTATAAAAGAGCTGAAGTTTGTGCAATAAAGTGTGTTACAGTTTGAACTTGAACTGGCTCCTGTCTCTCTGTTGCTGGATGGTATCAAGGGATTTCTGTTGACCCCCATCCTAGGAAGAAATGCTGCTTGAATAACCGGTGGAGCTGCCTACTTGTAGCTGACCTCTGGAGGGAGAAACCTGGAACGACGGCCTGAGTCCAACCCAAGGACTTGGGTATCCGTTACACATGTAAACAGCAGAGTCACAGCCAGTCATCTGATTTATGTAAACAGACTCAGCCATGATCCTCAAGGCATCAGTTTCCCTTGCAGAGTGTGGCTGACTCTTGTGTTTACATGAATCAGCTGATCGACAGCCAGTGTGATGTTTACATGTTACAGCTGATCTGCCCTATTCTATGTTTTCCTGAATCCGCTGCTAAATGACCACAGCAGGGGACTGTTATAATCCTTTGAGTGCCACAGTGCCATTACCGTGCAATACACTCCACTCTCCCATACCTCACAACATTTCAAATGACCAAAGAGGGTCACTTTTGTTTTAGGCAATTACTGCTGGGACAGTGGAGGGCGGGGCATTACCGATAATTTTTCGATTATTTCATGAAATATTGAAACTTCTTTCAGTAAACTGTTAACCCTTTGAGTGCCAGAGCAACGTGTTGCGTACGCCTCTGGCACTCAAAGGGTTAAGGGATTTAGAGCCAGACCAAAGTATTTTATTTACTAACTTATGAACAAATATATTGTAGTTTAAACAAACATTAATGAGTGTTTTATAGCTGTAGAGCAATAGGATACACTTATCTATACACCGCACAGTCTGATCTCCTAAAAGGAGGGAAACCAGAGTAGGAGAGGGGGACAGTGGGATTTGGGTCTCAAAGAGAGA
This sequence comes from Rhinophrynus dorsalis, assembly GCA_037306005.1. Classification (NCBI taxonomy): domain Eukaryota; kingdom Metazoa; phylum Chordata; class Amphibia; order Anura; family Rhinophrynidae; genus Rhinophrynus; species Rhinophrynus dorsalis. The sequence continues at coordinate 32,939,823 of CM074721.1, read as the reverse complement.
CTGTCCCTCCTAAAGGGGGACAATTGGGAAGTATGTTAATACAGAGCAATCATATCAGCCAACTGTCCCGATTTACACGGGACAACCAGATTTTAGGGCCCAAACCCGCTGTCCCGCTCCCATTGCAGTATGTCCTGCTTTCCCCACTGAAGTTTTGCCCATACTATACTAGAACCACTCCACCAGCCTACTGCAGCACCGCGCACATCATGTGAGCACGTTCCTGAGCGGTGAGACGCTCACTACGCATGCGTGCCACACTTGGCAAATGCTCCTGCACGTAGTGTTCATGCCGCACTCTGCTGTCCTTAGGAAGCCTGAGTGTGAGGTAAACAGTGATTGAAGCAGAAACCCGACGCTCCTGAGAACAACCAACATAAGTTGGGCAAACTCAGAACATCCAAACGTCTTGTCCTGGTCTATCCTCCTGTGACAGGTACAATAAAATAATTTCTTATGACTGCCAGTCCTCCGTGGCGCGCCTCAGTTCAGTTAATTGTGTGTGGGGGGGGGTCTGACATGCCTGCCACACGGTGCTTCATGGACGGGGACAAGTGAGCACACTGGCTGCTGCCTCAGTGTTGGCCTCAAAGTTACACCGGAGGCGGCAGGAAGAGGATGATGGTCAGATAGCCTAGCCGTGAGCTGAATAATTTCTTCATTCCAGTGCACATTTGGCTCCTGACTAACCAGGCATACCAGCAGCCTCAGCAGCAGTCAAGAGTGCCGGCAGTATTATGGCTTCATTGGCATAGTGTGCTGCTAGTGTGTACAGCCAGCACTCATCTCGTTTGTTGCATTAACCCTCTTAAGGGTTTCGCAATGCAGTGTATACCCCTCTGGCGCTGAAGGCACTCAAAGGGGGTATACTATGCCAATGGATTCCTTTGATTTCCAGAGAGGAATCCAACGCATTGTGTTGCAATACGCCAGGTACCTCTCTGGCACTCAATAGGACGTTACGACTTAATTTTAAAAAAAAGTGCACTTTATTGTAGCTTTTTGCCGTTCCCCAGTGCATTTTGATAGGGGAGTCGGTGCTGACTCTAGTCAGTATGCTCAGCTGCAACATAATGCCTTGGCCACGGGTCCCTAGCAGGTTATATGTAAGTCAGGGGCTACCTCATTTTTTTTTCAGTAGTTGACATATGATCAGAATTGTATATATGTGCAACACACCACAGATACAATCAGGGAAGTGTTCAGCACCAGAAGTGTTCAGCACATGAGGCCAGTATAGAATTATTACTTGCTGGATAATATACAATTGCAAGAAAGCAATATGTATTAAGTGAGGCAACCAGGTCATCATACATCCGAAGTGTCCCTCATTGAGATCTAAATCCCTCTGCCCCTCTATCCCACCCTGGTGTCTCTGTGTTGAGGAGATCAGACTGTGTGGTGTGTATAGAAGTGTATCACCCTGGTGTCCCTGTGTTTAGGAGATCAGACTGTGTGGTGTGTATAGAAGTGTATCACTCTGGTGTCTCTGTGTTTAGGAGATCAGACTGTGTGGTGTGTATAGAAGTGTATCACCCTGGTGTCCCTGTGTTTAGGAGATCAGACTGTGTGGTGTGTATATAAGTGTATCACCCTGGTGTCCCTGTGTTTAGGAGATCAGACTGTGTGGTGTATATATAACTGTATCACCCTGGTGTCCCTGTGTTTAGGAGATCAGACTGTGTGGTGTGTGTATAAGTGTATCACCCTGGTGTCCTTGTGTTGAGGAGATCAGACTTTGTGGTGTGTATATAAGTGTATCACCCTAGTGTCCCTGTATTTAGGAGATCAGAATGTGGTGTGTATATAAGTGTATCACCCTGGTGTCCCTGTGTTTAGGAGCTCAGACTGTGTGGTGTGTATAGAAGTGTATCACCCTGGTGTCCCTGTGTTTAGGAGATCAGACTGTGTGGTGTGTATAGAAGTGTATCACCCTGGTGTCCCTCTGTTTAGGAGATCAGACTGTGTGGTGTGTATAGAAGTGTATCACCCTGGTGTCCCTGTGTTTAGGAGATCAGACTGTGTGGTGTGTATAGAAGTGTATCACCCTGGTGTCCCTGTGTTTAGGAGATCAGAGTGTGTGGTGTGTATAGAAGTGTATCACCCTGGTGTCCCTGTGTTTAGGAGATCACACTGTGTGGTGTGTATAGAAGTGTATCACCCTGGTGTCCCTGTGTTTAGGAGATCACACTGTGTGGTGTGTATAGAAGTGTATCAGACTGTGTGGTGTGTATAGAAGTGTATCACCCTGGTGTCCCTGTGTTTAGGAGATCACACTGTGTGGTGTGTATATAAGTGTATCACCCTGGTGTCCCTGTGTTTAGGATATCAGACTGTGTGGTGTGTATATAAGTGTATCACCCTGGTGTCCCTGTGTTTAGGACATCAGACTGTGTGGTGTGTATATAAGTGTATCACATTGCTCCACAGCAATAAAACTCACATTAATGTTTGTTTATACTTCATTACATGTGTTTATAAATTACTCTGTGTAAATAAATTACTTTGGTCTTGTTCTAAATCATTTATTCAGTTTCACAATGTCAGTAGCTCATGAAATAACCTAAAATTCTCAGTAATGCTCTGCCCACCAGCCACACCCCCAGCAATGTCAGCTAAAACAAAACTGTCCCTCTTTTGCCATTTGAAATGTTGGGAGGTACGCAGCATTAAAAGAGGCTTAGAGGAAATGAATGCCCCAAAAGACCACAGAGGACTGCTCGTTCAAGTGGATTAGTAAATTAGAGTTAAGCAGGTATAGAGCTAGAAAATCAATTCTGGAGCCTGATTTTCATCTTAATCATATTAATACATTCTCCCCAGTGTCCCTTTAAACCTTTGAGGCCAGTGGGTTGTCTAAAGCATTGCAAAGCAACACTTTGAACTCCTCACTGGCACATAGATGGTTAACCCACTAAAAGGCAATGCACTATACACATCTCTGTGAGTTAACATGTCTCATTATCCAGACCCTAAACTTCTGTCTGTCTAAATAATCTCATCTGTTTATTTTGTTTAAAGGGATAGTAATACTTAAAATGTAAAAAAATATATGTTGTAGGGTTTATCCCCCTGAGTAAAACAAAAGTACTCCCAATGCTGAAAGGTGTTTCATTCAAAAGTTATTAATTTTCAAAGTTGAATTTTGTAGGTGCAATATCACAGTGGCCTGAAATTGTACAGTGGCGCTGTTGCTACACCATCCTATGGAGATTTATGGTCAATTGACCAGAGCTGTCCATAGGATCGTGTAGCAACAGCGCCACTGTACAATTTCAGGCCACTGTGATATTGCACCTAAAAAATTCAACTTTAAAAATTAATAACTTTTGAATGAAACACTTTTCAGCAGTAGGAGTTCCCTTGTTTTACTCGGGGGAATAAACCCTACAACATATATTTTTTTACATTTTAAGCATTACTATCCCTTTAAGCTCTTAACTCCATCTCCATTGGATGGCAGAGTTGCAATTCATTTGCTGGTCTATTTTCTAGTATTTTGCAATCCTAATACTTACATATTCAGGGGCATAAGTACCAAATCCTATAATAGGGATCTTGTTCCCATCGTTCATAAGGACACGGACATCTGAGCTGGGATCCATGTGTGCTTCTGAGCTCTGCTACTGAATGGTATGTAGAGGTGTGTCATTAGTGGGAGGTGAGTATATGTATGTGTGTGTGTGTGTGTGTGAGTGAGTGTGTGTCTCTCAGAATAAAGGAGCAGACAGCATTTAACTCGCCAGTTGTTGGAGACTATAACACCAGTTACCCGTAACCTGCTATTGGCTAATTGGACAAGATGGGCATTATAATGTCCAATGGCTAAAGGGTGAAATATTGCCTAGTCATGCTCTGAAGCTTGCAAGCCAAGTATGTAGTGAGGAACATGAGAGAATTTAAACAGGACAAGGTAGAGATAACATACAAAAAATATAAAATATCCAAGTTTCAGGTGAGCTCAAAATAGCATTTATTATTAGAATTCAAATAGTTAAATATGTGTGTATTCAGGTGAGCAGAAAAACTATATCTTGGCTACATGTACAAAGTAAACAAAAGGAAAGTCTGTACATCAGATCCTGACCTTTACAAATAAACCCTTTAACGACCCTTGATGGTCATAGTACGTCATGGGTCGATCTGACTTAACGACGCATGACGTACTATGACCGTCATGGAATTCCGGGTTCCCCCCGTGGCTGCAAGCCGTTCGGGAAGTCCGGAATCGGAAATTAAAAAAAAAAAAAAAATGCTCCGTGGTCCTTAACTGACCGCGCCGCAACGATCAGCTGGTCGTTCAGGGGTTAATAACCTGTGACTTACTATAAAGGTAGAAATAAATGGCTCTTAATTTGTTTAAATGGTTAATTACCATTTATGTTGAACTAGCAGAAGTAGCACGTCCCTGCAAAAAAAAGAGAGAGGTAAGGGACGGTAGAAAACCCCGCTTTATTCCACTGGTACACACAGCACCACAGTATAGTGCCTGAGATCCAGCTTTATGCCAGTGGTACACACAGTACCATACCACAGTGCCCAAGTACCCAGAGTTGTTCTACTGGTACACACAGTACCACTATACAGTGTCTGAGAACCCAGCTTTGTTCCAGTGGTACACACAGTAGCAGTATACAGTGTCTGAGAACCCAGCTATGTTCCAGTGGTACACACAGTAGCAGTATACAGTGTCTGAGAACCCAGCTATGTTCCAGTGGTACACACAGTAGCAGTATACAGTGTCTGAGAACCCAGCTATGTTCCAGTGGTACACACAGTAGCAGTATACAGTGTCTGAGAACCCAGCTTTCTTCCAGTGGTACACACAGTAGCAGTATACAGTGCCTGAGAACCCAGGTATGTTCCAGTGGCACACACTTTAGCAGTATACAGTGTCTGAGAACCCAGTTTGTAGTGTCTGAGAACCCAGCTATGTTCCAGTGCTACACACAGTAGCAGTATACCGTGCCTGAAAACCCAGCTATGTTCCAGTGGTACACACAGTAGCAGTATACAGTGCCTGAGAACCCAGCTTTGTTCCAGTGGTACACACAGTAGCAGTATACAGTGCCCGAGAAGCCAGCTTTGTTTCAGTGGTACACACCTTACAGTATACCATGCCTGAGAACCCAGTTTTATTTCAGTGGTACACACAGTAGTAGCAGTATACCGTTCCTGAGAACCCAGTTTTATTCCAGTGGTACACACAGTAGCAGTATACAGTGCCTTAGAACCCAGCTATGTTCTAGTGGTATACACAGTAGCAGTATACAGTGCCTTAGAACCCAGCATTCTTCCAGTGGTACACACAGTAGCAGTATACAGTGTCTGAGAACCCAGTTTTATTCCAGTGGTACACACAGTAGCAGTATACAGTGCCTTAGAACCCAGCTTTGTTCCAAGGGTACACACACAGTACCACTATGCAGAGCATAAGAAGCCAGCTGTGTTCTACTCGTACACACAGTACCACTCTACAGAGCCCGAATGTATTTTCAGAACTGGTTGAAATGTCAGAGAACTTCAATGCATTGGTAGCAGTGCAGACATATGACATTGAAGGGATTAACCCTCTCAGTGTCACAGGGTAGTAAAATTTAAACAGCAATTGAAGTGAAAGGTGATTTAGATTTGCCCCCTGGGTGCAGTGGCTACAACTTACAATGCATTCAGACAGGCTACGTTGTAAGCGCTGGATACTCCCAGCCCTCCTGTATTGATGTTCGGCTAGATTTTCCGGACACTGCAATCCGAATTACAGAGCAGTGTTGACATCCTTTGCCTTCCTATCTGCATATGCTCGGGCATAGAAGATGGAAGAAAGTGGTGAAGAATGAATATCGAAGAAGATGGAAGGATGTGGTAGTAATGAAAGAGGATGGGGTTGCAGGAAGTGGAGAGTCATGACATAGTTGTTGAGGCTAAATAGTGCGGTATTGTGGTACTGAGAAGTGTCGCCTCTATGTGTATCCTACGGCCATATACCTGTATGCACAGCTGCAGGATACACATAGACTTGGCAGTTTGCACTGCCACCCTAGTGCAGTGCGGCAGCGAAAGGGTAAATAAGCCTATGGATCCTGAGTCCTGGTAGTACTGAAGTGTCGTTCGCTCCTTCTTTGTCAGTGGAAGACCAAACTGGACATCAGACTTACAGTAAGTGTTACAGGTATGGGTGATAGGATAGTGTTAGGACCACTATTGTTTGACTTTATTGTTAATATTAGGGGTAGTGTAGGGCCAAGTGTAGGGTTATTGTTTGACAGGGGGACTGTGTTTTTTAGCTCACTCTTGATGTTTGACACAATGTCAAACATCAAGAGTTTGCTGGTTTCCTTTGATATTCCCCCTGTTCATGCTATTTAGTGTGAGTTGTGGGAACAAAAATCTACGACAAGCGTTTGACCGCAACATAGGTTTTTGTGACCATCGCTCTTTGCAGTGAATGCTGACTAAGCAATAGGATTCCGATGGTACAACTGTGTGTGTATCTCCTGGGACTTCTTTGGCCCCTAACAAAGGTTTTAACGCCATTAATAGCATCGAGCCCTAAATGCCTACGTCCATACTTACCAACCTACTTAACTTACCCTGCTATCTAAATTAAGATTTATTTTTTATTTAATTAATAATCTACCTAAAGAGTAATTGTACTTAATTCCCCACTAAGTAACTACCCAACCAAGCTATATAACCCAAACCAAATTAAATTTCAGAAAAAAATTAACTCCAAACAGTCACTGATCCTACGCAAATACAACATTTTATTTTTTTTATTCCCTATGCATAAACCTTACCCTAATCAACGTGAACCCTATTCCTACCTAATTTAACACTAACTGCCAACCCTATCTATCTAATTAATTAAATAATTAAAAAAATGAACCACAAAAAAGGGGACAAAAAAATAACACAGATCAGCAAATTTTGATCTGCTACACCTGGTCACTGTAAATTACAGTGATCAGAGGGGGAAATGTATATTGTGTCTAAAACAATTACACATACACTTTCTGACACAGTGTAGCATATATAATATAGCTGCTGGTCTGTCTTTCTCTAAAATGATCTGCGTGAGGTAGAGGGAGACAGAGACAAGTGACAGAGGCAGTGTTACATCTGTCATATGGGTCCTAGCTGAAGGTAACATAAACACATAGCTGCCCACAGCACAAACACCAAATCAGTCCGTAATTAAAAACTGTAGAAAAATATTTTATTCAACAATTGTAAAAGTTAAATGGTACTTATCATTGACGATGGCCCACAACAGAACAACCTCAGATGTCTGGATGCTCATGGTAACATCAACGCGTTTTGCATATGCATCACTTAATCATGATGGTGAGATCCAGGACTCTGGCATACACTTTTAAAATCTCAGTAATAGTATCCAATAAGCTCAAAGTCTCCATGAAGCTACGTAATACGGATGTCGCTTGTAATACAATTATCCAAACTGATGACACTTAGAGAGACCCATTCTTTAACTATTTTCATTCTAAATCGTTCACTTGGATTTTCTGAGTCTAGTAAATGTGGGATGCTTGCTGAAATCTTTATTATGTATCCATTTGTATGTTTCCGTTCTGGTACTGCTAAAGATATGATTACTGAGGCCGGGTGTAATTATTCTATTCGGGTTCGTTAGCTATTTAGAATGGAAATAAAGAATGGGTCTGTCTAAGGATAATTGTATTACAAGAGGCATCCGTATTACGTAGATTCATGGAGACTTTGAGCTTATTGGATACTGAGGTTTTAAAAGTGTACGCCAGAGTCTCGGATCTCACCATCATGATTAAGTGATGTATATGCGAAACGCGTTGAAGTTACCATGAGCATCCAGACATCTGAGGTTGTTCTGTTGTGAGCCATCGTCAATGATAAGTACCGTTTAACTTTTAACATTGTTGAATGAAATATTTTTCTACAGTTTTTAATTATGGGCTGACTTGGTGTTTGTACAGTGGGCAGCTGTGTGTTTATGTTACTATATTTAGGCCGAAGAAGGTCTGTAATTTATCTAGCCCACATCAAAGCTAATCTGTTTTTTATGGCACAGCAGACATATTAAGTTGGTGTTCACTTCATCCTAGAGCCGCTTAAAACCAGTCTTTGCATCCTAGCTGAAGGTACCCAGATTGGCTGAAACTATCTGCTCCGAACCCAGAGCAGTTTGCAACAGACCTTCCATGTTTCTCCCATCGTGCACTGAGGTGCGATGGGAGTTTCATCCCTTGATTGCCAGGACTGTCAATGGTCCTTAAAGGACCGAATTCTGTGATGGTCCTGACACTTCATTGGTCCTTATAGGGTTAAATAGATAATTCAACATATTGGTATGATATGCTCCTTCTATAGGGTTCACATTTTGTTAATTTGTATGGAGCAACACAGGTTTGTTTTATCTTTTTGTTCTAGGTTTTTTCCTACGTTTTTGTGGACTCGGACTGAGGAACAAGGTCAGGGTGTCAGACAGAGTATGTGTGTTTCTATGACTGCCAGTGGAGAGTGAAACAAGGCCAGAGTGACAGACAGTGTATGTGTGATTCTGTGACTACCAGTGGAGAGTGAAACAAGGCCAGGGTGACAGACACTGTATGTGTGATTCTGTGACTACCAGTGGACAGTGGAACAGGGCCAGGGTGACAGACAGTGTGTGCATGATTCTGTGACCTCCAGTGGACAGTGGAACAAGGATGGGTGGGGGTCAGACAGTGTACGTGGGGATCTGTGGCCACCAGTGAACAGAGGAACAAGATCAGGGTGTCAGACAGAGTATGTGTGTTTTTATGACTACCAGTGGAGAGTGAAACAAGGCCAGGGTGACAGTGTATGTGTGATTCTTTGACTACCAGTGGACAGTGGAACAAGGTCAGGGTGTCAGACAGAGTATGTGTGTTTTTATGACTACCAGTGGAGAGTGAAACAAGGCCAGGGTGACAGACAGTGTATGTGTGATTCTGTGACTACCAGTGGACAGTGGAACAAGGCCAGGGTGACACAGTGTATTTGTGATTCTGTGACTTCCAGTGGACAGGGGAACAAGGCCAGGGTGTCAGACACTGTATGTGTGGTTCTGAGACTACCAGAGAAAAAAGACTGGGATGTTATGATATGTTTGTTTCTGTGACTACAAGTGGACATGGTACAAGGATGTGGTATCAAGCAGTGTATGTGTGGTTCTGTGGCAACCAGTGGAATGTGTCTCCCTTCCTATTTCTTGCACTGGTAATGCTCTGCTGAGACCAAGTGAAGACAATATAAAAAAGGCATTACATACAAACAGAGAACCATGTCTAGGGATATCACCATCAGCCGTATAGTGAATGAAAAGATATAGCGACTAAAATATATATACAAAAAGCACACAGTATCAGTCTCATAGTAGCACAACATCTATGACCTCATGCATTATTAATAAAGCAAATATTAATGATAGTATCAGTATAGTACAGTGAGTCTCATATGGTTAATAATTGGAATCTAGGAAATAGCCACTAGATGGGGATAATCACAAATGAGTGTTGCAAAAAGAAAAACATTTGGGCGCACATGCAGCTATTTCAGTGCAAACCAGCATCACTGTAGGAGACAAATTTTAACCCCTTTTATGGTTAGAGAGGTCACCAATACTTTGATCCTCATTTCTTGGGAGACCTTTCAAAAATTCAATTGGTTAAAAGCCCCAGTTTAAACCAGTGTACACGTGCGTTGCCACCTGTTGAATTTTGACCAGGACCATCCGGTTTTGGGTTCCCCCTGTCCGGTCAGGGTTTCAGAGGTTCTGAAACTAGGTTCACAATGTGTTCTGGAATTCCCAGGACAGTCCCTTAATTGAGGTCTAGATCCCATGTCCTGTTTCACCCCCCACTGGGGGAATAAAGCCCCCGGAAGGAAGTGAAGCCACCCAGAGCTCACAGACAGTCTGCCACTGACTGCCCTATTGTAGCAGCCCACACACATAGCTCAAAGCCACAGCCCACTTCTGTACATAACCATGTTATTATTAATCTTTATTTATATATATTTATTCTGCAGTGCTGTGTACGGGTGTAATTGTTGTGTAAAGTAAACTTAGCTAATAGCAGTTTCCACTCTGCTGTGCTGCTCTCGAGGCGTGACAGCGACACATAGTGCCTTACCTAACCAACATGCACTTCTAGCCAATGAGAGAGGAAATTAATTGTCTGGCAGACTGGCAATGTACGACAATGTCCGTTTTTGGGATGGATCTTTTTCTAAATGCACACCCTGTCTGCAAATAATTATAGCAGCGTGCACGGAGGCGCGCTGCTATAATTTAACCCATGTTAAATTCGGCCGAATAATTCGGAATGGATCAGAATTTCGTTAGAATCGAATAGGTCCGGTCCGAAATTAGGATCATCCAAATTAGAAAAAAAAAATTTTGTCCGAATTCGAATTAAATCGACAATTTTGCCCGTGCACAAGTCTAATACGCATACACATGCACCCATCCATATATATATATATATATATATATATATATATATATATATATATATATATATACTAGCAGTGTGGGAAGCATTGACCATCTGTTTGTTTATTTTTTAACCAATGCTTAAGCGTGTGAGTGGCAGAGGGGTACACAATGCATTGTGTACCCCCCTGCCACTCAAAGGGCTCATGTGAGGCTGAGTACATGACGGGCAAAGCGGCCCCAAATTCTTAGTGTGTGTGTGTGTGTGTGTATATATATATATATATATATATATATATATATATGTGTGTGTGTGTGTATAATAAAGCATTAAAGTGTTATTTAGAAGAGCTTAAAAAGCTGATCTAAATGCAAAAAAACGTATCTCTCAAACCACTATGGTTTAAGAGATACGGGCGTTTAAAGTTTGATTTCTCCTACTGACAGCTGTAAAGCTGTCAGCAGGATATTTGTGTCAGTCGACACGGAGGCGCTTGAGAAGTGCCGGGATCTCATTACTTACACGAAATCCCTTCATTGGAATGGTCTAAAACGTGTGCCTAGTGTTCAGGCCTAGTGTTCAAGCACACGTTTTAGACCATTCCAATGAAGGGATTCTGTGTAAGTAACGAGATCCCGGCACTTCTCAAGCGCCACCGTGTCGACCAACACGGATCTCCTGCTGACAGCTTTACAGCTGTCAGTAGGAGAAATCAAACTTTAAACGCCCGTATCTCTTAAACCATAGTGGTTTGAGAGATACTTTTTTTGCATTTAGATCAGCTTTTTAAGCTCTTCTAAATTCAAAAAAGTGTTTTTTAGACAGTACTATCACTTTAAGGAAGGACCAATGGGACTTATTACTAGTGACAAAATAGTGAATTTACTGGTCTGAGTTTCAGTCCCTGCAAGGACCTTTATTAAAATTTAATAAAAGTTCTAGGAGGGACAGAAACGTTGACCAAAAAGTTTACTATTTTTGTTCTAGTAAAAAAATCCCATTGGTGTGACCTCACTGCTTCTTATGCATTATTTTGATGATGTGGAACCAGTGGCGAAACAATAGGGGTCGCACCTGAAACTGGGCCCGTCATTCCAGGGGCCCGGCTGCCCCTTGCGATCCCATTGCCACGCGCCTGCAGCCCGTGCCCGCAGCAGCTCGGCTGATCTCCCAGCGCTCTAGTGAAGCAGAGCGCTGTTTGATGACATCATCTCCCAGCACTCTGCATTACTGAGAGCCTCGCGGGAGCAGGTAGGAGATGAACATGGGGCAAACTGAAGATCTGTGCGTGGGGGGGGGGCAAAGTGGAAGCAATGTGGTCGGGGAGGGGCGGGCCCATGGTAATCTCTGCACTAGGGCCCGGTGGCTTCTAGTTACGCCTCTCTGTGCAACTGGTCATTCAAGTGAAATTTATTGAGAGTCCTATACATTTCCCAGTGTGCTGCACACTCCTTTGGTCTTCTTTTTTAAAGGGCTATGATCATGTTTTCCTAAGTCTGTTTATATGGGGGCAAATAACGTAAATAAAAGCCCAGGGCTGTGAGTTCATTTCCCTTTCCTTGTCTTTTTCTCCCTATAGCTGTGTTTTCCCCATATCTCAGTCAATTTTACAGTTTTAAATGACAATGATGATCTATAATAGGTGTGCTAAAAAGTGTTTTTAAACATGCACAATTCCTGATTCCGAAGGCCTAGTATGTGCTGTGTCATTTGCACCAAAGGATCAATGCATAAAGCTAAATATCTAATTAATATTAATGTTCCCACAAATAGTTATAAATACCAACACTCGCAATAAGGCACAAGGACATTTTTAGAATTAATTCACAAAAACAGCGAACAAGAAAGATTTTCTATAAATTTGCCTCACTGGGTCTTATGCACAATTATGGTACAAACCAACTGCACCATAGCGGACACACAGAAAAAATAAATAAAACATCCATTTTAATGCATTAGAGATCAATCCATGTGGAATTCAAAGGGTTAACACTGTGCTGCGTACCCCTCTGGCACTCAAAGGGTTAAAAGCCCCACTGAAACAAATATATTGAATTTGTCCCCTTTGGTTGAGATTCACTGCCCTGGAATTGTCTCAGTCCTGCTTAGAATATCACAGCCTCCGTGTATTCTGCATTTAGAGACATATTTGTGTTGTGTTCAGGTCTGCAGAATCTTACCCCACAACATAAAACCTTGGTTTACGACACTACAAAAGAATTTATTTTGAAATTAGGTTTTTATTGTCCAAGTCCTGTAAAGCTGTTTGTAACATAGCAACTCTGAAACATGGTTGTTGAGGGTGAAAAAAAGACATTTGGTCATGATGTTCAGCCCAATGCCTTATCACCCTGTTGATCCAGAGGAAGGAAAAAAAAAACATTTAAGCCATTTTCAAATGAAACCTCAAGTGGGTAAAAAAATTCCTTCCTGACTCCATATGGCAGTCGGATATTTCCCTAGATCAACAGCCTATCTGCTTTGTTATGGTAGAAAACTACAGTACTAAAGGTCTGATGACAGGACCTGTGTAGAGAAAGGTATTTTGTGTACTTACTTTTGTGGGTCCCTCTTAGGCTTTATGGCCAATGCTGGGAACTTGACCATTTACCGAATGCAATACGCCAAACACTATATTCGCTAAAACAAACGCTATCTGCCACATGCCAAACAGACTATACACTAAACACTATACACGAGACACAATGCACCAAACACTATACACCAAACACTATACACAATACGACTAAAGTAATGTGCAATGCGCCAAGAAACTAAACGCACCAGTCCAAATACCGTAAGCAAAAAAAAGCTATATGCAATAGGAAAACAGTAGTGATGAGCGAGCATGCTCGGCCGAAGCTCGGTTCGGCTCGAGCATCGCTCTGCTCGGCACATGGCGATACTCGTACGAGTACCGCATGTGCTCGCCCGCCATGTTCGGGTCTCCTCCCCGCACGTTTCGCAGCTGCTGCGCAGCCAATAAACGTGCGGGGAGGCTCTGACATCAGTGTAATGCCAGCAGCCATGTTGGCTGCTGGCATTACACTGATTGGCTGGCCAGAACCCGTGATCGGGTGCTGTATAGCACCCGACGCGCGAGTTCGGCTCATTCTTAGCCAGGGAGAGATGCGCTTAGGCAGGGAAAGTCAGTGTAGGGAGAATAAAATTGTTGAAACTCTTTCAAGACCCAAAAGTCCTTTTTAGGACTGTTGTGTGTGGGGGCAGCAGTTACATTTTGTTTGGGGGGTACAATTTCCTTTTTTTTGTGGGGTGGATATTTGTAAGGTGACATATAATACTAGATGCACAGGAAGTCAGTGTAGGGAGAATAAAATTGTTGAAACTCTTTCAAGACCCAAAAGTCCTTTTTAGGACTGTTGTGTGTGGGGGCAGCATTTAATTTTTTTGGGATGTGGCAGAATTTCATTTTTTTGTGGGGGGGGACATGTTCTAAGGTGACATTGTACTAGGTGCACAGGGACAAATATTTCACAGTGCAGTGACAAGCTGACATATTCTGTTAGGTGCACAGGGCCAATGATTTTACAACGCAGCGACAAAAAGGGCCATTTTAAACGTGTGCCTAGCCATAGATTATTGTCACATTCTGTTTAGTGTGCAAACTCACAAATTAACGTCACATATTCCGTTCACTGTGCCTAGCCGCAGATTAGCGTCACATTCTGTTTCGTGTGCCTAGCCGCAGATTAGCGTCACATTCTGTTTCGTGTGCCTAGCCGCAGATTAGCGTCACATATTGTTTAGTGTGCCTAGCCGCAGATTAACGTCACATATTGTTTAGTGTGCCTAGCCGCAGATTAGCGTCACATATTGTTTAGTGTGCCTAGCCGCAGATTAGCGTCACATTCTGTTTCGTGTGCCTAGCCGCAGATTACCGGCATATATTCCATTTAATATGAAGAAGGCGGGTAAAAAGGGACGGGGAAGTGGACGTGATCCTGATAGTTCAGGGCGCGGGTCAGGACGCGTAGAAACTGTGCCTGGTGCCAGAGCACAAGAAAGAAAGACATCCACCATACCTAGCTTCATGTCTCAGTTTACAGGGCGTCGCAGGACATCACTCTCGAGGTCAGACCACTGCGAACAGGTGGTCGGTTGGATTTCAGCTGATACTGCTTCCAGTCGGTTAAGCACCACCCTGTCTTCCACCAAGTCCACTCTCAGTAGCCAAGAGTCTGGTCAACATAATCCTCACCCTGATCATCCTTCCTCCCACCATAGAGGGTCTGGCCAAAGAAGTGATCCCACACTGGGATATAGTGAGGAGCTCTTCTCATCACCAATCCTTGATTTGAACCTCTCTCCAAGCACGCTTGCAGAGGAACATGAGATCTTGTGCCCTGATTCACAACCTCTAGAGGGTACCCAATCACAAGAAGATGACAGAGGGGAACGGCATTTAAGGTCAAAGGAAGTGGATGATGATGATGAGACACAGTTGCCATCAAATCAACAACAATTACTGTCTCAAGACCTTGATGAGGAGGATGATACACAGTTGTCAATGACTGAGGATGTGGTGGGATCAAGAAATGAGGAGGATGATCAGAGTGAGGAAGTGGAGGAGGACTTGGTGGACGATGAGGTCACTGACCCCACCTGGGAAGGTGGAAAGCCGAGCGATGATAGCAGTCCTGAGGGTGAGCCATCTGCAGCACCGCAACAGGCTGGAAGAGGCAGTGGTGTGGCTAAAGAAAGAAGGCGGACCGCACCAAACCGGCCCGCAAATGTTCCACGGAGCACCCCCTTGCGTAAATCTCCCTTGCCAAGGGCTAGGTGTTCCGCGGTATGGCGTTTTTTTAAGGAAAGTGCGGACGACAAAAGAATTGTAGTTTGCAACCTGTGCCACACCAGAATGAGCCGAGGCATGAACACTAGCAACCTCACCACCACCAGCATGATCCGACACATGGCATCCAAGCACCGTAATAAGTGGGAGGAACGCCCGGATCGCCAATCTGTGTCTGCAGGCCACACCACTGCCTCCTCTTCCCCTGTTTTCGGTGCCGGCCAATCGCCTGTCGAAGGCGCAGGCCCGCATACCTCCCGCCCTGCACCTGTACCATCTGAAGCACCATCAGCGACCACATCCACTTCCCTGTCCCAGCGCAGCGTCCAAATGTCGTTACCCCAGGCATTTGAGCGCAAGCGAAAATACCCAGCCACCCACCCACAGGCCATAGCACTAACCTCACACCTTTCCAAATTACTGGCCATCGAAATGCTGCCATTTAGGCTTGTGGACACTGAGTCCTTCCGCAGCCTGATGGCAGCAGCTGTCCCTCGGTACGCAGTCCCCAGCCGCCACTACTTTTCCCGGTGTGCCGTCCCCGCCTTACACCACCATGTGTCCCTTAACATCACCCGTGCCCTGACCAACGCAGTTACTGGGAAGGTCCACTTAACGACTGACACATGGACAAGTGCTTGTGGCCAGGGACGCTACATTTCCCTGACGGCACACTGGGTGAATGTCGTGGAGGCTGGGAGCGACTCGGACCCTGGGATGGCACAGGTGCTACCCACGCCGAGGATTGCGGGCCCTACCTCCATCAGGGTTTCCGCCAGCACCTATGTTATTGGCTCCTCCTCCTCCGTTTCCACCTCCGAATTCTCTGAGCGCAGCGCCACTCACCCATCAGCCGGTAGCTGGAAGCAGTGTAGCACTGCAGTGGGGAAGCGTCAACAGGCCGTGCTGAAGCTGATCTGCCTTGGGGACAAACAGCACACGGCCTCAGAGCTGTTGCAGGGGATTAGTCACCAGACCGAGCAGTGGCTCTTGCCACTCTACCTGCAACCAGGCATGGTTGTGTGTGATAATGGGCGTAACTTGGTGGCGGCTTTGGAGCTCGGCAAGCTCACACACGTACCATGCCTAGCGCATGTATTTAATTTAGTGGTTCAGTGATTTCTAAAAACCTACCCCTTTTTGCATGATCTCTTGACGAAGGTGCGCCGCGTGTGTGCACATTTCCGTAAGTCATCTACAGCTTCAGCCGGCCTGTTGACGCTGCAGCAGCGCTTACAATTGCCAGCTCACCGGCTGCTGTGTGACGTGAGCACGCGCTGGAACTCCACCTTCCACATGTTGGCCCGGCTTTGTGAGCAGCAGAGGGCAGTAGTGGAGTACCAGCTGTTACACGGTCGTCGCCTCTCCGTTCAACTTCCTCTAATTAGAAGTGAGGAGTGGGAATGGATGTCAGACCTCTGTGAGGTTTTACGCAATTTTGAGGAATCGACACAGATGGTGAGCGGCGATAACGCTATTATCAGTGTAACCATCCCACTTCTGTGTCTACTGAAACGCTCGCTGCTCACAATTAAAACCGACGCTTTGCATGTGGAAGAGGTGGAAATGGGGGAGGAAGAGCTTACACAAGGTGATAGCCAGAGCACCCTCACTTCGTCTTCTCAGCGACAATTGGAGGAGGCGGAGGAGGAGGAGGAAGACACGGTTGCCTCCGCTACAGAGGGTAGCCATGGAACTTTATTTCCATCTCTTCAGCGTGGGTGGGCAGAAGAGGAGGAAGAGGATGAGGAGATTGAGAGTCATCCTCCTGGTGAGGACAGCGAAATCTTGCCTGTTGGTACTCTGGCACACATGGCTGACTTTATGTTAGGCTGCCTTTCCCGTGACCCACGCGTTATACGCATTTTAGACAACACGGATTACTGGGTGTTCACCCTTCTGGACCCCCGCTACAAAGAGAATTTCTCATCTCTCATTCCTCCGGTGGAGAGGACAAGCAAAATGGTGCAATACCAGAAGGTTCTTGTCGAAAAATTGCTCCAAAATTTTCCATCTGACAACGCTGGCGGCAGAGTACGTGCTACCTTGGCCAACTGAGAAGGGGAGAAAAGGGGAGCACACAGCAGTTCCGACAAAGGCAGGGCAACACTCTCCAAGGCGTGGGACACCTTCATGACACCCCGCCAGCACCCTCACCCTGATGCGCGGCCTAGTGTCACAAGGAGGGAAAAGTTTTGGAAGATGGTGAAGGAGTACGTAGCAGACCGTGTCAGCGTCCTCACTGATCCCTCTGTGCCTTACAACTACTGGGTGTCCAAGCTGGACACGTGGTATGAACTGGCACTCTACGCCTTGGAGGTGCTGGCCTGCCCTCCCGCCAGCGTTCTGTCTGAGCGGGTATTTAGTGCTGCTGGTGGCATCGTAACAGATAAGCGTATCCGCCTTTCCACCGAAAATGCTGATAGGTTGACACTTATAAAAATGAACAAGGCCTGGATTTCCCCTGACTTCTCCACTCCACTGGAGGAAAGCCCCGGGTGAACATAAAGTCACTTTAGATATGTTATTTACAATGATGGGAATACTCTGTATTCCCATTCACCCCTTCCACCCAAAAAATGGGTATATGGTTGACTCTTAATCTTCTCATCCTCCTCCTCCTCTTCCATATGCCCTGTGATATAATTTTTATATAGGGCCAGCTCACCAGCGGGCCCTGTGATATAATTTTTATATAGGGCCAGCTCACCAGCGGGCCCTGTTTGACAATTTTTGTATAGGTCAGCTCACCAGCGGGCCTTCTCATATAATGTTTTATTGGGTCAGCTCTCTAGCGGGCCCTCTCATATAATGTTTTATAACGTCAGCTCACTAGCGGGCCTTCGAATATAATGTTTAGAATGGTCAGCTCCGCAGCAGACCCTCACCCATAATGTTTTAGATGGTCGGCTCAGCAGCAGACCCTCATTCCTAATGTTTTAGATGGTCAGCTTAGTGGCATGCCCTCGCCCCTAATGTTTTAGAGGGTCATCAGCAGGCCATTAATCCTAATTTTTCAAGGGTGTGTATGATGCCCTCCTTTATGTGTAATAAAGGGTGTATTGGAGTGACATTTCAGTCTAATTTTTGGCAGCCCTTTCACTTAGTGCATAGGCTTTATGAGTGTTGGACCACTACCTGAACTATTGTACCACAATGTGAATGAGGCCCTCCATTTTGTGATATACAGGTTGTATGGGAGTGCCTCAGGTCCTCCCATTGAATTAAATAGGGCTGGGGTGTTCGACAGAGCAGAAGGTAGTTCTTGGCTTCATCCACTAAGTCACTTCGTCACTTTTACTCAATGGATCAGACCCCACTGTTCCGACTATAAATTTTGGACTTAACAAGGGCAAACGGACATGTTGTAAAACCTGTGGTAGCTGCGGCCTCCGTTCCTGAATGCTGTACCTTACCCGGGCCATAACCACGTTGAACACCTGCTTTACGCTGCGCACGTTTCCTTCTTAATCATGGCCCCAGTTCCGAAAAATCGATGAAATTTTTTGCAGAATTTGCAGATGATATACAAGTAAATATACAGCAAATACTGTTTGGTAACAATTTTTCGCCTAAAATCGTTTTTATCTTCCTTTTTGTGTGTTTTACGGTCAGTCTGTAAAAATGGCGTACTACGGGCGAAACATCGTTCCCAGCAGCGACGTTGGAATCCAAGATGCATCCAGACATCCTCCCTATGCTGTCCCTGAACCATTTCTGTGGTGTTTCCATCATTTTCTGACCTTTTCCTATGAACCAGGCACCCTCCCCTCATCAGAGCAGGGGGTGCCTGGTGTAATGCTCGAGTCCTCCCATTGACTTCAATGGGGCTCGGGTGCTCGGCCGAGCACTCGAGCCTCCGGGGGCGCTCGGCCAGAGCACCCGAACACCCGAGCATCGGGGTGCTCGATCATCACTAGAAAACAGCTCTATTCAGTAGGCGAAATGCAATATGTTATACACTATAGGAAAAGCACTAGACGTAAAACGCAATAGGCAAAATGCTAAAGTACAATGCAATAAACTACACGCAATACAATACACACAAAATACTATATATAATACACACAAAACACAAGTTCTCACACGATGCCGCTCACACTTTCACACACACTCTCACATGCTGTTGCTCAAACACTCACACACACACACACACACACATACTCACCCACAAACACACACATGCACACACTCACACCTTCACTGATGGAGAGTTGTGTAATGCAGCGCTTTGCAGTGCGTCACACACCTTTTTTGGACCTGAATGGGCTAAACACTGACAATTCAACAATCCAGTAATTGTTTTATCAACCGAACAGGCAGCGCTGCACCAATATTGCTAGTGTAGAGAATAAATAAGCACTACATTATTGCAGTTCGTATAACAGGTAACATGGGAGACTCTCACCCTGCAAATTATAGGGATAATAATACTTAAAATGGAAAAAAATATATTTTGTAGGCTTTATCCCTCTGAGTAAAACAAAGGTACTCCCACTGCTGAAAAAAGTTTTATTTAAAAGTTATTACAGCTAAAACTTTAATTTTTTAGGTGCAATATCATAATGACCTTAAATTGTACAGTGGTGCTGTTGCTAAACCATCCTCTGGTATATACACCACACAGTGTGATCTCCTAAACAGAGGAGCAGAGGGATTTGGGTCTCAAACAGGGACTTTCCCTCCTATACTGTATAGTGCCAGTTCTTATACACAGACACATGCAGACTGTATACTATACAGTGCCAGACCATACATAAATAGTTTGTCATACATGCTATACAGTGAGCTGTGTACAGCATGGAGATGATTGAAGGAACTGGCACCTCTACTTACAGACAGACCAACAAACAATGTGCTCTCTTTCTCTCTCTTGAGAGAGCAATATATAAATACAGTCACACCCATGTCTCTGCCATTTACCAGCTCAGCTGAAGCCCTACTCTGCACTGCCTGATCATGTCTCTGCCGTTGTTCCAGTTTCCCAGGTTCTCTGTGCTAGCAAGTCAGCTCCCCAGCATCCTGTCTGGTGATTGGTTAGAAATCTGCTCACTTGTAGTAACTGGCAGGGCTGTGCAGGGTCACAGATAGGGAATGAAGAAGCTGCATATGAGTGGATTATTGTAGCAAGCCCATAACCTTGTGTCTGTGTGCTGGGAACCCTGATGCATAAAACAGTTTTGGACCATGGCCTTCCAGCTGTAGATGGAACATAGCTCCCATCATCCTCAGCTGCTCAGTGTGTGTGTGTGTCTCTCTCTGTATGAGTGTGTGTATATGTGTGTATGTGTCTGCCAGTGTATGGGGGCATGTGTGTGTCTGTGGGAGTGAGTGGCAGCCATTTTTTTTCAGCCTTAGATAGTGGTGGGCGGGCTGGATAGTGGGGCGGGCCAAAAATCACACCCCCATTGAATCACCCAATGAGAGCAGTAACTCCTCCTTACTGCCGCCCCTGGGTGTGTTTTGTCAGGCACAAAGTCTTCTTTTACATATATAGATATATATATAAATTTTTTTATTTTTTTTTTATGTCGCACACAGCCTCCATGCTGGCATTCCCATCAAGAAAAGGATGGCCGCACAGACCCAGATACACATACAATCCCTTAAACAGACAGGAAGACAGACACAAATACACACATATCATCCACCCAAGTCCCACAGGGACCAGCACCCAAATCAGCGAACATAAAATAGAGGTGGGTGAAAAGTGTGAAAAATTTTCCACAAAAAACTTTGCAAAAACATGCCGACTTTTCGCTTTTCCCTCAAAAAATTTCGCCTTTCCGCCTATGCAAAAATGTCCTCCTTTTTACCTATTTTAACAAATTTTCTGCCTATGTTAACACATTTTTCCCCTATTTTAACACATTTTTTGCCTATATTTCCTATAGGTACTACATTTCCCACTTTACTATTACTTCTTCTGAGGGGTGAAGTTTAGAAATAAGTGGCTGAAAGTCAAAGTTGTGAGTCCTACAGCAAAATATGGCTTGAAAAATGCGTTAGCATGCAGAATGCCTTTGTCTTTTGCCTACAACACTTTTTTGCTTAAGTAACACTGGCACATATTCATGATGATATCAAGTAATAAAAAAAATAAAGTACAACCTACAATGTGGTAGATATGTATTTTAGTGGTGGTGGTGGGGGACTGGCATGGTGTGATTTGTGTATGTATTTTTACCATTGTCATACTCTATTCTCCTTCTGAAATTGTTGACACACATTACTTATCGGTCATAGCAGTGGTCCCAAGTGGGGATAGATGGTCTTCACATCCATCCTCCACCTCCTCATCTGTGCTGCTGTTAATATATTTGTCCTGGCTTTGTCTGTCATGTGTGGTTTCTGCTACTACTACAACTACTGGCGCTGGATGTTGATGTAATTCTACTGCCACTACTACTAGGTGTCAAAGGTGCAGCACTTATAGCAGCAGCACCAGAGGTACTCATCATATCTAACACAACCTGTGTTGCTGTGTACTCAAAACAGGTGTGTGTGGCTGAGTGGGACTTGGACTTTGAAGAGGCAATGATGCTGAGGATGACTGATAGGATGACTGTGTGCTTTTTGACCAGGGTCAGGCTTTCCAATGGCTTTCTCAAACAGTTTATAGACAGGCACCGTGCTCCTTAAAAGTGGAGGAAGATACAGCTTTTGACTTTCTGCTAACCTTATAGCCCTGTCATCATCCTCACTCTCAACTTAATTTGTATCTGAACAAGAGAAGGATGCTTGAAGGATATATTCTAGATCTGCATCATCATCAGTCATCATTAGGTCATCCTCATCAGCATCAGCATCACCTGACAGTTTTTGCCCACTACTACCCTTACATTCCTCTAAGCTTTTGGAAGTCTCAAACAATTTCTTTTTACTTTTACTATAAAAACAATCACTACTACTTTGAGGACAGGTGTTTTGGTGTCTCACTGTCTGATGCAGCAGGCGGTTCAGCTGCTTCACCTTCCTCTATTATGCTTTTGCCAGCATCATCAACACTTGAATGTGACTTGTCATCTTCAATGTTTTTCTTATATGGTTCTATATTTCAACTGGCACTGGTGGTGCTCGACCTAGTTTTGCTGGGACCTTGACAAACTGCATCCTCCCTTGTAGTAGAGGGATCATCATCATTGATTGCACACACTGCAACAACCATTGCTGCAGCAGGTTTTTGGACTACTACTTTACTCTCACGTCCCTACACTGCTCCACCCCTCCCCCTTCCCCTTGTGTGTTTGCTGGACATTCTGCACCTACACTGTGTTTTTTTACTGTACAGTGCACAACACAACTGATAGAGCTGTACAATGCCTTGCCTAAGCCCAGTCAGCTGTCTGTCACTGTCACCTAAGATATTTCGTTTTTTATTCTTTTTTTTATTTATTTTATTTTATTTTATTTATTTTATTTTTTTTAAGTTGTCCACCCTGTTCTCTTATCACAGTCTGTCCAAAAAAAATTATAACCGAAAAAGAAAATCAACGTCTTTCCCCAGACTTCCCCACCCAGCACAGGGACAATAACAGTAAGATCAGCAAGCAAATAGGTTGCCTGTGTCTTGCCTGTCAGTCACATGGAATTTTGGAATATTTAAGGGACAACCTCCTAGACGCTGACATCAAGAGAAGGGAAGGGAAGGGGGAACTTTCATTGTGAATATCTCTCAAACCATAGCTGTTTGAGAGATGGGGTTTGTGGCAATGATAATCTTTTTTTACCCTCTACAAATCTATAAAAAAATGTATGGGACATTACTAACACTTTAATATTGAAAAAGTTATGAAGCCACTAGAACCGTACTGAAAATGTAGCTCCTTCGGAGTGGCCTGCTCTGTATCAGCCTCGTCACGGGCTGTCTCTACTGTGCATGACTGCGTCGTTACAAACTTTCTAGCGAATTATTATATAGGATGTAGAGGATATTAAAGGGGAATTCTCCCCTCTGTTAAAGTGGATGTGTCACCTGTGTATAACATAACATAAATAGTTAGGCTACATATAGAATACTACCAAAATGGTAAAAAAATTTTTTTTAAGTTTTATTTTGTGTCAATTTAACTTAGAAAGTCTGGGCTACAGCTACTTCCACATAGACTGCTGTTACCTGCTCTGTAACCACAGTCCGTCACTCTGCCTCTGCTCTCCTCCAATGACGGAGGCTTCTGTCTGTAAGCTGGAGCGGTCTCATTGGCAGAGATCAATATATAGCCAATGAGACCTCTCCAGCTTACAGACAGAAGCCTCCGTCATCGGACTAGGGAGGAGAGCAGAGGCAGAGCGACGCAGTGCGGTTACAGAGCAGGTAACAGCAGTCTATGAGAAAGTAGCTGTAGCCCAGGCTTTCTAAGTTAAATTTACATGAAATAAAACTTAAAAAAAAGTAATACCGTTTTAGTAGCATTCGATTTGTAGCCTAACTATTTATGTTATGTATGACATCATCTCCCAGCGCTCTGCATTACTGAAGACCGCCCAGGAGCTCCAGCAGCTATAGCTCTGTGCAGAAGGAGGAGGCACAGACCTCTCTTGTCGCTGGACCACCAGGGAAGAGGTAGGAAACGGACACTGGGGCAATGTGAGGGTAATATGGAGATGATGGGGGCAATGTGAGGGCAATATTGAGCTGATGGGGGCAATATGGAGCTGATGAGGGCAATATGGAGATGATGGGGGCAATGTGGAGCTGATGGGGGCAATGTGGAGATGATGTGGCAATATGTAGCTGATGGGGGGCATTGTGAGGGCAATGTGGAGCTGATGGAGGGCAATGTGAAGGCAATATGGTATATGGAGATGATGGGGGCAGTATGGAGTTGATGGGGGCAATGTGAGGACAATATGGTATATGGAGATGATGGGGGCAATGTGCGGGCAATATGGAGATGATGGTGGCAAGTTGGAGCTAATGGGGGGCAATGTGGCAATGATGGGGGCAATGTGAGGGCAATATGGAGATGATGGGGGGCAATGTGGAGATTAGGAGCATTGTGGAGGTGTCCAGTGCAGATAGCCCGCGGGGGGGGGGGGACTTCAGATTTCCGTGCCTACAGGCTCCTGAGATGTAAATCCGGCCCTGTCTGTACAGGCTGCGGTACAGCTCAGCCTGTCAATCTTCCTCTGTTACCTCCAAAGTATTGCCTCCGACCCACCTCCTCCGATGATCGAGGATTCCGGCATGTGACCTGGCACACTCTCTTGCAAATGCAGGCCCAGGTCATTGTACAGGCATAGAGTGAACGCCATCATGTGCTCAGTCCTTTATAGAAAGTGGCAGTCCACTTGCCAAACTAAAAGTAGCCACAGAGACAAGCAGACGGATCGCTCATTGTGATCATTGGCCACTTATTCCTTCCATGCAAAATAAAAAATAAAATTGCCAGGTATGTCTATAAATATTTTATTTTATTATGGTTATCACCAAAATTTAACCTTCTTAGTGCCAGAGATGTTCCCTGCAAATGGGAACATATCTCTGGCACTACGAGGGTTAAATACCTCTATTTAAGAACAGAATAAGGAATTTCCTGTGGACTCTTCTGGATAATAGACAATAGGTCCAGCGAACTCATATTCTCCACTGTTGTCCTGTTGGTTTTGACAGCAGGACAAAATCAGGAATAAATGTGGATAGAGAGGTAATTTCTAAATAAATATTAACAGACATAGTGAAAGAGCCAGCCGTCAGAAACACCGCTGAACTCTACCCTTTCTTTTAATGTGCATGTGATGACCTATCATCTATCATTTTAAAGTGTTAGTAATGTCCACAAAAAAGTTTTTTGCATTTAGAAGAGCTTAAAAAGCTGAGCTAAATCCAAAAACCGTATCTCTCAAACCGCTATGGTTTAAGAGATACGGGCGTTTAAAGTTTGATCTCTCCTACTGACAGTTGTAAAGCTGTCAGCAGGAGATCCATGTCGGCCAACACGGAGGCGCTTGAGAAGTGCCGCAATCTCGTTATTTACCACAAATCCCTTCATTGGAATGGTCTCGTTTTAGACCATTCCAATGAAGGGATTCGTGGTAAATAACGAGATTGTGGCTCAGCTCAAGAGCCTCTGTGTCAGCCAACACGGATCTCCTGCTGACAGTTTTAAAGCTGTCAGTAGAAGAGATCAAACTTTAAACTCCTGTATCTCTTAAACCATAGCGGTTTGAGGGATACGTTTTTTTGCATTTAGCTCAGCTTTTTAAAGAGATAGTAATACTTCGTTTTTTCTTTATTTTATTTTGTAGGCATTAAAAAAACATGAAGAACGATATAAGTCTTATCTCTCAAACCTTTATGGTTTGAGAGATATTCACAAGCAAAGTTTCCCCCTCCTGCCCCTTTTACCTAGTGTAAGCCATCTCTTCTCCGATGTGTAATCCAGTCCATAGACCAGACAGACAACAGCAGAGGACAATATTTTTCCTATGAGAACAATGAAAGCCCTGCCCCCCTTGACAAGCTTTTCAGGTTTTTCCCTTATCTTAATTGAAGATTGTCCCGCTCTGCAATCTACCTGGGCACCTCCCTTCTGATCTGGCTGAACAGTGTTACATCAGTAAAAGGGGCGGGAGGGGGATACTTTATTATTGAATTACTCTTGAACTACAACTCTGACAGAATTGAAATAACACTCTCCAAAGTCCAAATACTATGATGATTAATTAGAGCTGCTTTTATTATGAAACATTACTATCCCTTTAAGCTCTTCTAAATGCAAAAAACTTTTTTGTGGACATTACTAACACTTTAATCTATTTCCTCCAGTGGTACTGCTTAGAGGGACACTACTGTTATGTTATGTTTTAAATAAATTAGTAAAAGTTATGTTTCATTTATAATGGGTATTTCTGGGCCTCCATTATACACAGAACTGATTTCTTTGGCCCTTACAGGATGAGTGATTTTGATTTTTGATCGCTCTCCCTACTGGTTATTATTATTTTTTTTTTTTTTATATTTTTTCAGTAGTAAGCATTTACTGCCCACCTAACACAGCAACAATAAATTGGTTCTCTTATTGTACAGAGACACAAATAGACACCAAGCACAAAGATGCCAAAGAAGCAAAGCAACACTAGACTTCAAACACATCAGCCTCAGTGCATTTAGAATGCTGTATGGCTGGAACTCTCCAGACTTTGCTGAACATACTCCTGAGAGTTAACTTACAAGAGCTGTCCATAGGCGGCTGTAACAACAGCACCACCATACAATGTCAGGCCATGAAAGTACTGCGAACAAAAATGCAAGTTTGAGCTGTAAAAACCTTTGAATAATACATATTATATCTCTCAGTAGCAATAGTCTTGTTTTACTCAGCAGGGTAACTCTTGCAACGTTTGTATATCAAGCATTACTATCATTTTTAAAAGGGATAGTAATACTATATATATATATATATATATATATATATATACACACAGATAGATATATGAGAAAACCTGCATCTGCTGCCACACACACACACCCAGGGGTGGCAGTAAGGAGGAGCTATTCATGTTTCTTTCTTACTGCCAGTCCTGGACATAGGCAGGTGCATGATTTCCTTAAGCCCCTGCCTACTCCTGTGAAAATCTCTGTAAGGAGTTTGTCCGCCCCAACATCCACTTCTTCAAGACAAAAAACATGTCTGACTTTCCCCGCATACAATACTCTGCCAGGAAAATCCTACCCTCCACTGTACCTCTTGAACCCACAAATCCAACCTTTGCATCTCGGCATCACCATCCCCTTCCTCCTCATGCACCACACCAGACAGCAAACAAGCACCTGGACGCTTCAGCCCTGACCACATGGAGAGGAACAACACAGAACTCAAGAACACCAGGGACAAGCCCAAGAAGCGCAACCTCTAAATGCAACACAATGGTACTCGTTCAAAAAATTACATCCCGACACAAAATGCTCAGTGATTTCAATTCGGCTTTTAACTCCTTACAACTCTGTCAGCTTTTATGCAAGGAAGCCTGCAAGCCCATGATTCTCATCTTGTCCCCGAAGCATTATGGGAAACCACTTACCTGTCTCTTTCCAAGGCTTTCCACTCATAATATCAGCAAGCGACTGTACTGCATTGGACTTAACCCTTTGAGAGCCAGAGGGAAAAGCAACACATTGCATAGCAATGAGGTGCGTACCCCTGTGGCATTGAAACAGTTAACCTCTTTAATGTGTGAGGAACAGGATTTTTACACCATTATCTATAACAACATAATGCTGTAAAAATCCCGTTCCTCACACATTTAACAGGTTAATGGTTTCAATGCCTCAGGGGTACGCAACGCATTATTATGCAATATGTTGCTTGTCCCTCTGGCTCTCAAAGGGTTAAGTCCGATGCAGTACAGTTGCTTGCTGATATTATTAGCGGAAAGCCACAGAAAGAGGCAGGTACATGGTTTCCCAACACGATGGCCTTCTACTGCCCTCAACAATGTTCGTCGATTTGCCACAATATTAACCCATTGCGTGCCCGAGAGGTATGCAATGCATTGCAAACCCTCTGGCACTCAAAGGGTTAATAGCTCCCTTCGCACTTCGCACTTCAATACCTCATCTCGAGCCCTCTACCCACCTCCATGACTAACACGTAGACGACGGCTTTGTCCACCGGCCAGCATGGCCCCCTTCCTCAGCTTCTCTTCATAAAGGAGCAGCTATTACTTTTGATGCCACTTCCATGACCTCTGTCTGGTATGATGCATTCTGTTTTATGCCCATACAGAATTTATTTTCCCCCTCCACCTTGGTTACATTGCTCACATTGTATGTATGTGTCTGCATGCTGTGCTTTGCGCTTGTATGTCACTGCGTGTTTTTGTGTATGTCATTTGCATGCGTGTCCCCCTGTGTGTGTGTTTGTGCATGTGTGTGAATATTACTGTGTGCACCTTTCTGACACTAATAGCCACACACACATTGTTAAATCAAAAATGCTATTCTGTCTCTTTAAGTTATTAACAGATCATTTCTTCCCTTTAAGGGGATAGTAATATTTAAAATGTAAAAAAAAATATGTTGTAGGGTTTATCCCCCTGAGTAAAACAAGGGTACTCCCACTGCTGAAAGGTGTTTTATTCAAAAGTTATTAATTTTCAAAGTTGAATTTTTTAGGTGCAATATCACAGTGACCTGAAATTGTACAGTGGCGCTGTTGCTACACCATCCTATGGAGATTTATGGTCCCGGGGCCAGAGCTGTCCATAGGATGGTGTAGCAACAGCGCCACTGTACAATTTCAGGCCACTGTGATATTGCACCTTAAAAATTCAACTTTGAAAATTAATAACTTTTGAATGAAGCACCTTTCAGCAGTGGGAGTACCCTTGTTTTACTCAGGGGGATAAACCCGACAACATATTTTTTTTTACATTTTAAGAATTACTATACCTTTAAATCTGTTTCTTACACACATAGTGGGACCTCTACTTAGACACAGTAGGGAACCTGCAGCAATGGGGGGGAGGCTCTCCAGATACTGATCTTACTCAATGCACAAACACAGCTGCAGCCCAGTCAGCATGAAGCTGTACTCTGTACTGTTCTCGCTGGTGCTGTGTGAGGCTCTGCAATCCTCAAACGGAGGTACGTCTTATCGCTGGCCAATACAACAGTATCCTCCTCTCAATGATAACAGAAAAAAGAAAAAGAAAGAACCAGAATATAAAGCACCAATCCCACCCCCAACAGCATGTTAAGGCAGTATGGAATTCAGCCAGACAGCGTCTTTAAAGGAGCAGTAAACTTTTTTTATGAAAAAATATATATTGTAGGGATTTTCCTATTGAGTAAAATAAGGGTACCCCCACTGCCAAGAGATTTATATTTCAAGAGTTATTGCAGTTTAAACCCATGTTTTTTTACATTAGAAGTGCCCTCTAGTGGTCAAATTCTAATTAGATTTCCTGTTAGATTCTAATGGAGAGGAAAGCCAGAGACATACAGTTATCCATAGAATGTGATAGAAACTGCCTGTCACTTCCTGTCAGAACTATCAGGAAGTAAACACAGTAAATTCACTTCCTGTCAGTTAGAACTTCCAGGAAGTAAACATAGTAAATTCACTTCCTGATTATTTAAACTGATATAAATTTTGAATAAAACCTCTGACAAGGATGGGAGTGACCTTGTTTTATTCAACAGAAAATGCTCTGTAAAATATGTGTTTTCATAAACAAGTATTTAATCAAAGAACACACTCAATGTCCCACTGATACCAAAATCAAAGGGACACGCGTATATTTAGGTATTTCTTGTTCTAGCAACACTGAGTGATTAGCTAACAACAAGCCTCTGTGTCTAATTTCAGAAAGGCCACAACGTACATAGTATACATAGTTGCAGTCACATAGGGCTAGATTTAAAGGCAGCCGTTAGCAAAAAAAATCACTAACGGGTGCGTTAAGTGTCATGTTGCAATTCAAAGATCCGTCTAAACAACAGCTAACAGCAGTTGCACAATCCTAACGGCCGATACACTTACGTGCATTCAGACGCATTCAACAACATACCTCAGAGCTATTCAAAGGCTTGCGGTACTGATAACGGCTGAAAAAAAGACACACGTAACGGCTAAAAGTTAAGACCCACTTTTCTTAGCCGTTAGACACTTAACGGCCAAAACAAAACACCCATTACAGAGGAAAAGACACAAAAGGCTTACCGCACAACCATGTAAATGGGAAAAGTAACCCGTGCAATGCCAAAACAACACAAAAACATGTACACACAACACAAATCACTACACACACAACAACAACCAACACCACAGGGACAACGACACACAAAAAAACAACAACACAACATGGCACGGAACAATGGGGGTCATCACACAAAGCGGACACCTGCAAATACAAGCTCACCTGGGCAACATCAACACGCGACCTGCACCCCACAACTGCACGTCCGCAAATGGCACACACAGAACAAGCACAACACACCACATCTTATAACACACACACACCTGCAAACACTTAACTGGACAAAAACAACTCACCACTGGTCAGCACTCACCTCATCACCACACCTACACAACGCCCTAGCAAGTACTTAAAGGGACAACTCAACACACTCACTTGTGGCTTGTTTTCCACTCAGGGAGGGAGAGAGAGAGATAGAGAGAGATAGAGAGAGAGAGGTAGAGAGAGAGAGACAGATAGAGACAGATAGAGAGAGCAAACAGTATGTTGGGTTACATATTGTTGCGAAGACTAAGGAGAAGGCATGCAAGGGAGAGAGCTAGGGAACATCAGCAACCTCCAAGCACGCCTCATCAACAGCCTTCACCTGTTGCAAGTGAGGAGGCTCTGGCTCAGCAGCCACACAGGAGTCCATCCCCACCTGGAGGGCACAGGATGTATAGACGACCACCAAGGCCCAGGGTATATCGCCCAAGGGTCACCCTCTTTGGAATCACTGATGACGAGGTCATTGATAGCTACAGGTTGATGCCTGACAGCATCATTGCCTTGTATGAGGTCATCAAGGAGCAGGTGGATCCCATCTACATCCACAACCATGCCCTAACTGGCCTGCAGAAACTACTCTGTGCCATACACTTCATGGCAAGCGGGGCCTTCCAGTCCACTGAGGGTTACGCATCTGGCATGTCACAGGCCACATTCTCCAGAGTGCTGGCCCAGGTCCTGCCAGCCCTCAAAAGCAAGGCCAGTACCTATATACATTTTCCCACCACCGACATGGACTGGATACACATCAAGCAGGCCTTTTAAGCAAAGGGAGGCATGCCCAGGGTCATGGGTGCTATAGATTGCACCCATGTCCGGATTAAGGCCCCAGCACGTGACGCACAGATATTCATCAACAGGAAGAACTTCCACTCCATCAACGTGCAGATGGTGTGTGACAGCAACATGAGGATCATGAATGTCTGTGCAAAATATCCTGGCAGCACACATGATGCATACATTCTACAAAACTCCTCAGTCCACAGAGATTTTGAGAATGGAACCTTTACAGGGGGATGGCTAGTGGGTGAGTTTACAAAACAAAATCACACCACATACACAGGCGTACACACCACGCTGCTCAGCATGCACCTGACCCACAGATACTACGTCCACCACACAAAACATCATTCACACAACATGTGCTCCCTGTCTCACCATGTCACTCACATTACACAGGTGATGCTGGCTATGGATGCAAGTCCTGGCTACTGACCCCTCTGGCCAATCCCCAAACACATGCCCAGGAAAGCTACAACCAGGCTCATGCCAGAACGAGGAATGCTATTGAGCGGACATTTGGGCTTCTCAAGTCAAGATTCCGATGTCTGGACCACTCTGGGGGAGCACTGCAGTATGCACCGGCTAAGGTGTGTGACATCATTGTGGCGTGCGCAACATCGCAGTGGACACCAGACTGCTGGATCACATCCCGGATCCCCCAAACAGGAAGTGGCCATGGACATCGGGCATGTGGAGGAGACCATGAGAGGGGCACAGATCAGAGACAGGCTCATCATGGAACACTTCACCTGTGAGTATAACACATGCATGCAAACAATCCATGCAAGTCCCCCATCAGTCCTGTGACACTAACCACACTGCACATGTTGTTCTGTCTCACCCCACAGGAACAGTGACACAGCACTGCACTGGCAGTGGACGTGGCAAATTGCGTGTGTGGACTCAACAACCATCCTCCATTCCACTCTCCACGTTGACATACAGACCCCAAGGATATCACGCACACCCCCAGGAGAAACAAGGTACAACATATTACCCATGTTCATCACCTTACACGGCTTGATTGACAGCAACTAACTGGATATGCCATGATTATAGCCTGAACAACCATGCTAGCCCAGTAGCGAAAGAGTATTATCTAATGATATGCATTAGAAGGGACATCAGACTCAATATGGGACCTGTACTGTGCTACAGCTGAGAAGAGCAGCACAGGGGTGGATGTACAGTGGTATGGGCACACAATGTAGAGGTCATGAGACGTAGATCAGATTACCAGGGACTCCATGCTGACCTGTGAGTGTGCAGACCAATGTGCCCCGACATGAATACACACATCAACAAATATGTCCTAACAGTTCCATAGAACAAATGACATTGGGCTGCCACTGTCACTTTCACAGTGGCAGCACAATGTCATTACCTCCATGGAGCTCTCAGAACACTTGTTAATGTGTATACATGTCAGGGGCACAAATCCATAGGGCTGGTGCACATGTCCTAAGTTTCCCACAGAATTGGTTACAGATGAGTACACAACACATTGACAAGCAATGGTTTGTGTACACACCTGTAATCAAGAAGATTGAGGGGATTAAAAAGACTAAATTGTTGTTGCTTGATGATCAGTTCAGGTCCACTGCTCCAAATCCTGTCCTCTTGTCCCGCAGGCATCCGTAACATGATCCATCCTTGAACTGAAGATCTTCCATGTGACTGGATTGATGTCTTGACAACACCTTCATGAAGATCACCCCTTGCTGTTTATGGTGATGTTGTTGGTGATGCAAAGTTTGACCTGAGGTTCACACAAACCTCTACTGGAACATTCTCATAGAGACACAGAAAACACAATTTCTTGAGTGTTATTACCTGTACAGTTAGGATGCTCAACTACAGAGTTGTAAAACCTTGTGGACAACACATGAGCAGGGCAGCAGTGTTACTGAAGTAGTACGATTTAGTTTCAAAGTACATTTAGTGTTCACATACAGGTGTTAAATGCATATAGGCAATATACACAGAAAACACTTGTACATTCTAATGTACTTTGAGACACAATAAAGATGAACCATCCACATTCAATCTGTGTCTGTAGGAGGATATATTTGAGAACACATTTGTCAATGCGTAACCACACCCAGGATAGAGTATCCCCCATACTTGGAAAGGCATCACCCACATCACAGGAGTCCACCACTTGTTTGCCAGTGAGTGGACTCTGTGATGTATCCATGCAAACAGATGATGGTGGCAATGATGCACCAATGTGTTGTGGGAGTGATAAAGAGGTGATACAGGGGACATACTTCCACAGTGAATACATGTCCACATATTCTGTATTGCTCAGTATAATCAATGTTCTGAGATTTTGCTCCACTTTGACCTATCTCAGTACATGGGCTATATCAACGAACAGACTAAGTGGACATGTGTTATCACAGGTGAAGTCTGTTGTTACACCCTTAGGGAAACAGCAACTCAACTTACTGGAGACACCAATGCTCACACTACACATTGAAATCCTAGGTTAAAAACATTAGCTTCCCCAGTAAGTCAGTTGCACAATGAGTGTGTGAATCCAAGACAATATGGATACATGTCCCATTTAGCTGCCCTGCTTGTAATGTCCCCGCTAAGTCACAGAGCTGTTTGTCTGCTAATCTCATTAACCCACTGAGTGCAAGAGTGGTCCCCAGCGCATTTCTTTGCAATGCGTTGCCTACCACTCTGGCACTCAAAGGGTTAAACACAACATATGATGTAGACTAATGTTCAATGTTGTACCATTTGTTGTGCTAAGGGGTATGTTTTGATGTTCAAATTCAACACACAACACCGCCATATAACACAGTGGTGTCATATGGCTCCAGGGATGTATTACATGTTGAATTTGTACAACGGTGTGTGTGTGTGAACCCATGTTGTAGCATCCCACTAACATTTCACCCAGGCAGAGGTTGTGTTCACTGCATTGTATGGCAATGCATTGGAGACAACCCTGCCACACAATCCATAACTGAAGACACAACAGATCAGACAGGAATAAAACTAAAATGGTGTTTTTATTGAGGGGAAAGTTGACAGGTTGGGCCTTTCATTTTTTCCTTTTTTGTGGGGGGGGGGCTTAGCCTGGGTGCCAGAGGTGGATGCCCTTGTGGATCTCCTGGTAACCCTCTGCCCCCTAGTTATGGCTTCAGGGGTAACACTGGAGGGGGTGGTGGTTGAAGTAGACCCCTCGGTGGAACGCAAGTTCGCCCTCTCCATCCTCAGGTTCTCCCTGCAGTTGATCTCCCTCAACTCCACAAGGACCTGGGTCAACATGTCCATCACACCAGTCCTGAGCTGCTGGAGTAGTGTGTTCTCCCTGGCCACCTCCGACTCCAGGGCTTGGATTCTGGTCTCCAATTGGCCAATGTTCCTCCTGGATTGCCTCCTGCTCCTGGTGATGTTGCTGTCAGTACTCCTGCTCGACCGGAGTAGTCTCCTCTGAAGGGCCATACACTCCGCCTCCAACCCTGTGAGGCGTGCGGTGCTGGAGGTGGATGTGCCTGGTGTCCCTGGTGCTGCTGTTTCCTCCTCTGCTGCTGAGGGTGCTGTTTCGTCCTCTGTTGCTGGTGCTGCTGTTTCCTCCTCTGCTGCTGAGGGTGCTGTTTCGTCCTCTGCTGCTGAGGGTGCTGTTTCCTCCTCTGCTGGAGGTGCTGTTTCCTCTGCTGCTGGAGGTGCTGTTTCCTCCTCTGCTGGAGGTGCTGTTTCCTCTGCTGCTGGAGGTGCTGTTTCCTCTGCTGCTGCTGAGGGTGCTGTGGCTGCTGTTGGAGTGTCTGGTGCAGATGATGGGCATATTCCCACCACATCAAGTGATCCCGAGCTGCCCAATGATGTGTGTGCTGGTGGAGGTGTGAATATGTCCCTGGGTAGGGGGCGCTGGGGCTCACCAATCAGGCCCAGGTGTGGGTAGTCCAGTGGCCAAGGGTCATATGGTGGCCACTGATAGGTGCTGGGACCCCACCTCAGATCATACCTTGGGGCATGCTGTGGAGCCATCCAGGAGGGTGGGTTTATCTGTGAGGCATATGGCCCATATTGGGTGGTGGCCACTGTCCCTGGCAGCCATTGCCTCCCTGGCGGTGGTGGTGGTGCTGAAGGAGGGTAGTAGCTGGTGGAGGTGGATGGATATGTCCACCTCTCCTCCTGTGGCATCCAGCCACTGTACTGGGGAG
The DNA here is from genome assembly GCA_037306005.1 of Rhinophrynus dorsalis. Taxonomy (NCBI): domain Eukaryota; kingdom Metazoa; phylum Chordata; class Amphibia; order Anura; family Rhinophrynidae; genus Rhinophrynus; species Rhinophrynus dorsalis. The sequence continues at coordinate 32,904,625 of CM074721.1, read as the reverse complement.
GTGCAGCCTGTGGTGGTGCAGCCTGTGGTGGTGCAGCCTGTGGTGGTCCAGCCTGTGGTGGTGCAGCCTGTGGTGGTCCAGCCTGTGGTGGTGCAGCCTGTGGTGGTCCAGCCTGTGGTGGTGCAGCCTGTGGTGGAGGGGATGGTGATGGTGGGTAAGGTGACCACCGGCTGGTCCCCTCCTCTGTGTACTCCTCACTGGGGGGTGACATAGCCTCCTCCACTGTCTCCCGCTGGGCTTGAGGGCCGTAAGCTGTGTGGAGAAATAAGATGTTGTGATTAGTGACCTTAGCCATATGTTTGTGGAGACAGTTATACTTTGATATGTGTTGAAGACAAATATATGTGTTTGGGTTAATCCCCCGGGTAAACAAGGGTACTCCCACTGCTGAAAGGTGTTGTTTGAGTTATTATGGGTGAAGGTTTAATTTTGAGGTGCAATATCACAGTGGGCCGAAATAGTACAGTGGGCCTGTTGCAACACCCTCCCATGTAGATATCTGGTCCCTGTTCCAGAGCTGTCCATATGATTGCGTAGTAACAGCACCACTGTACAATTTCATGCCACTGGGATATTGCCCCTGACATATCCACGTCTGAGCTGTGATACCTTTTGTATCAACACACCTTTCAGCAGTAGGAATACCATTGTTTAACTCGGGGGAGGGGGGAAATCCGACAACATATATTTGTCTTCACAACTTGTAGAGATGGCAAAGGTTAAGTCCACCTTGATGTCAGATTGTAGAGATTGTGAAAACAGATGTTGTTCTCTGTTAGTCCTATCCCTCCTACCCTCATGGTTGTTCAGATATTGCTCTATGTGCCAGATGTAGATTTCAGTCATTTGTCCACACGAGGGCTCTTCAGCAGAGCCCAAATCGCCCCATTTGGAGAACAATACTTATTTGGAATGGTGTACAGAGTGTGCATGTTTTGCAAGCACACTCTGTGGACCATTCCAAAGAGGTATTTATCTCGACATGTTGCGACTTTGGCTCTGCTGAAGAGCCTCCGTGTGGTCACATGATAGATATCTCCACCTGTCACAATATCTGTATAACCATGAGTGTTGGAGGGATGGGACTTAGATCAAGACACATTTGTTAACGATGGCAATGATATGACATCATGATGACATTACCCATTGCTATCCCATTACAGTGACACACAAGTAGAAATGGTCATATATGTATGTGGATATGTACCCTTCATATGGATACAGTAATATCCTTCCAAGATGTGAAGCCAGAGAGCAGTTCAGTAGGTGTGATTGTCTTACTGGCTATACATGTGCACCCATCCAACAAGACATTGTATTGATATGATGGATATGAACATACCTCGTATATCTCATCTACATAGAGTGTGATATACTATGTATGTGTATTTGGATGCTTGCAATGTAGGTTGATTTGTGATGGGTGCACATATCTGTCCAGTAAGGCAATCACATCCAGTGAAGTGATCTGTGTTCACATCGTGTTGGAACATATTTAGTAACAAACATTTGAATCCTAAGGGCAACAATCCAGCCAGTAGTGAGGGATATCTTTGATTGAGGCCTGTTTTTTTCTGTGTATGAGCCCATCCATCCTTCTGTGTGAGGCAACCGTACTCAATCCTAGATAACCATCAGTCATGGCCTGTTGGTGACCAAGGTACAATGATGTTTGCTATTTGTTTCCCATGTGTATCCTGCAAAGAGCGGCTGGTGTACCATCCATCCATGGCATCAGCACCCCTGTGGATCCATGTGGGAATCAGATATGGGATATGTAATTTCAAGTCCGAGTAAATGATTGCAGCCACAACACCAATGCCTACATTTTCCAGCTTGAATTCTGTGTAATAGTTTTCGGCCTGTGTGTTGCACCTACAAGCATTTATTCTGTGTGACACTGTGATGTATGACCTGATGCCCCCTTTTTGTGATTCAGTAAGCGGTGATGTAGAACTGATGAAGTGAACATGATGGTGACTTCTCCAGTGATCTCCTTTCCCCATTGCCAGTGTTTTCCATGGAGTCTGTACAATGGGACCTTATAAACTTGATTCTTGTTTTTGCATATTCTCCATGGACTAACACTGGTATTGGTGAAGTGAGGGTGTGTGAGGGTTACTTTATGTCCACCATCTGTTTGTCACAGCTTAGTGAATGTCCCCTGTGTAGCATGTGATCGTTGGCCTATTGACTTGTTGTCTGGTTAACCCCTTGAGTACCAGAGGGGTTGCCAATGCATTGTTGATTGATGCATTGATGATCCCTCTAGCACTCAAGGGGTTAGGGTGGGGGTGGAGACATGGGTGACATTGTGTGTGAACAGTGATGATATTTAACACACGACATTTTGAACATAACGGTTTGTGTATTGTGTGTGATGAGCACAGCGACAGGAGGGTTGAAGTAGGACTTTGACAGGTTTGTCCCAAGTTGGACGTTGTCATTTGTCCAGGTGTTGTGTCCTTTTTTTAACCCTCATGGTGCTGTGTTGGTGCAGTTGTATGGCTGAGTGATGGACATGTGTTGAGGTGTGACTGTGTGTGCAGCTGGTGTTGGTTGCTGTAGTGTGTTGTTCTGTAGTGTTGCACTTACCGGTAGTGTGGAGGCTCCTCTCATCCCCAGTGTCAGTTCCTCCAATGACCCCCTCGATCAGGGTCGGGGACATGGTCTGCCGCACCATCTCCTCCCAGCCGCAGAAGGTGATAGGGACTGCTGGTCCACCTCCAGTGCCTCGGGCGTGCTTGGCGAGCTCTGTCATCTTATTCTTGACGACCCTCCGGCAGTCGCCCCATCTCTTCTTGATGGACTCCACGTCCCGCCTGCATGGAGCCACCGCGTTGACCCGGCTGCATATTTGGTTCCAGGCTGCCTTCCTCCTCGCTGACAGGCCAGGGACCTTCGCCGTTGGGTAGAGAACACTCTGCCTCTCCAGGACAGCTTCCACGAGAGCCGTGTTCTCCTCCTCTGTGTATTTGGGGTCCCTGATCCTGCCCTCGTCAGCTCCGGCATGGGAGGATTCTGAGCCGGAGTGCCCTGCCTGGTCTGACCCTGACTGTGTGTGTTGCTCCCCAGCAACTACCCCTCGTCCCACTGCAGGTTCTGTCCCTGTCCTGCGTGTGCCTGCTCTTGTGGGCCGGGTCCCCCTCCGCCCTGCAGATCTCCCTCTGCCACCCCTGCTCTGCTGAGGGATCCCCTCCTGAGCTTCCTCCTCCTCCACTACTCTCCCCATCCCTCTCTCCTGTCCTCCTCTCCTGGCCATCACTCACCCAGTCACACCTAGGCACTCCCACAGGCCCTCACAGACACATTAGATTCACTCACTCTCTGTCACACACTTTCACTCCCAGATTCACACTGTCAAAATAAAAAGTAAAATGTGTAAGGTGTTATAAAATAAAAGGACTATTAGTGATGAGCGAGCATGCTCGGCCGAAGCTCGGTTCGGCTCGAGCATCGCTCTGCTCGGCACATGGCGGTACTCGTACGAGTACCGCATGTGCTCGCCCGCCATGTTCGGGTCTCCTCCCCGCACGTTTCGCGGCTGCTGCGCAGCCAATAAACGTGCGGGGAGGCTCTGACATCAGTGTAATGCCAGCAGCCATGTTGGCTGCTGGCATTACACTGATTGGCTGGCCAGAACCCGTGATCGGGTGCTGTATAGCACCTGACCAGCAAGTTCGGCTCAGTCTTAGCAAGGGAGAGATAAGGATAGGAAGGGAAAGTCAGTGTAGGGAGAAAAAAAGCGCGTTTGAACAAAAAAAAGACCCAAAAGTCCTTTTTAGGACTACTGTGTGTGGGGACAGCAGATATATTTTGTTTTGGGGGGCAGAGTTTAAAAAAAAAACGTCACATATTCCGTTCACTGTGCCTAGCCGCAGATTAGCAGCACATTCTGTTTAGTGTGCAAAGTTTCAGATTAGCAGCACATTCTGTTTAGTGTGCAAAGTTGCAGATTAGCAGCACATTCTTTTTAGTGTGCAAAGTTGCAGATTAGCAGCACATTCTGTTTAGTGTGCAAAGTTGCAGATTAGCAGCACATTCTGTTCAGTGTGCAAAGTTGCAGATTAGCAGCACATTCTTTTTAGTGTGCAAAGTTGCAGATTATCAGCACATTCTGTTTAGTGTGCAAAGTGTCAGATTAGCAGCACATTCTGTTTAGTGTGCAAAGTTGCAGATTAGCAGCACATTCTTTTTAGTGTGCAAAGTTGCAGATTAGCAGCACATTCTGTTTAGTGTGCAAAGTTGCAGATTAGCAGCACATTCTGTTCAGTGTGCAAAGTTGCAGATTAGCAGCACATTCTTTTTAGTGTTCAAAGTTGCAGATTAGCAGCACATTCTGTTTAGTGTGCAAAGTTGCAGATTAGCAGCACATTCTGTTCAGTGTGCAAAGTTGCAGATTAGCAGCACATTCTTTTTAGTGTGCAAAGTTGCAGATTATCAGCACATTCTGTTTAGTGTGCAAAGTGTAAAAAATAAAAGTCACTTATTCCGTTCACTGATCCTAGCCGCAGATAAGCAGCATATTCTGTTTAGTGTGCAAAGTTGCAGATTATCAGCACATTCAGTTTAGTGTGCAAAGTGTAAAAAATAAAAGTCACATATTCCGTTCACTGTGCCTAGCCGCAGATAAGCAGCATATTCTGTTTAGTGTGCAAAGTTGCAGATTATCAGCACATTCAGTTTAGTGTGCAAAGTGTTAAAAATAAAAGTCACATATTCTGTTCACTGTGCCTAGCCGCAGATAAGCAGCACATTCTATTTAGTGTGCAAAGTTTCAGATTAGCAGCATATTCTGTTTAGTGTGCAAAGTTGCAGATTAGTAGCACATTCTGTTTAGTGTGCAAAGTTGCAGATTAGCAGCACATTCTGTTTAGTGTGCAATGTTGCAGATTAGCAGCATATTCTGTTCAGTGTGCAAAGTTGCAGATTAGCAGCACATTCTTTTTAGTGTGCAAAGTTGCAGATTATCAGCACATTCTGTTTAGTGTGCAAAGTGTCAGATTAGCAGCACATTCTGTTTAGTGTGCAAAGTTGCAGATTAGCAGCACATTCTTTTTAGTGTGCAAAGTTGCAGATTAGCAGCACATTCTGTTTAGTGTGCAAAGTTGCAGATTAGCAGCACATTCTGTTCAGTGTGCAAAGTTGCAGATTACCAGCACATTCTTTTTAGTGTGCAAAATTGCAGATTATCAGCACATTCTGTTTAGTGTGCAAAGTGTAAAAAATAAAAGTCACTTATTCCGTTCACTGATCCTAGCCGCAGATAAGCAGCATATTCTGTTTAGTGTGCAAAGTTGCAGATTATCAGCACATTCAGTTTAGTGTGCAAAGTGTAAAAAATAAAAGTCACATATTCCATTCACTGTGCCTAGCCGCAGATAAGCAGCATATTCTGTTTAGTGTGCAAAGTTGCAGATTATCAGCACATTCAGTTTAGTGTGCAAAGTGTTAAAAATAAAAGTCACATATTCTGTTCACTGTGCCTAGCCGCAGATAAGCAGCACATTCTGTTTAGTGTGCAAAGTTGCAGATTAGCAGAACATTCTGTTTAGTGTGCAAAGTATAAAAAATAAAAGTCACATATTCCATTCACTGTGCCTAGCCGCAGATAAGCAGCACATTCTGTTTAGTGTGCAAAGTTGCAGATTATCAGCACATTCTGTTTAGTGTGCAAAGTGTAAAAAATAAAAGTCACTTATTCCGTTCACTGATCCTAGCCGCAGATAAGCAGCACATTCTGTTTAGCGTGCAAAGTTGCAAATTATCAGCACATTCAGTTTAGTGTGCAAAGTGTTAAAAATAAAAGTCACATATTCTGTTCACTGTGCCTAGCCGCAGATAAGCAGCACATTCTGTTTAGTGTGCAAAGTTGCAGATTTGCAGCACATTCTGTTTAGTGTGCAAAGTGTTAAAAATAAAAGTCACATATTCTGTTCACTGTGCCTAGCCGCAGATAAGCAGCACATTCTGTTTAGTGTGCAAAGTTGCAGATTTGCAGCACATATTCCGTGTAATATGAAGAAGGCGGGTAAAAAGGGACGGGGAAGTGGACGTGATCCTGATAGTTCAGGGCGCGGGTCAGGACGCATAGAAACTGTGCCTGGTGCCAGAGCACAAGAAAGAAAGACATCCACCATACCTAGCTTCATGTCTCAGTTTACAGGGCGTCGCAGGACATCACTCTCGAGGTCAGACCACTGCGAACAGGTGGTCGGTTGGATTTCAGGTGATACTGCTTCCAGTCGGTTAAGCACCACCCTGTCTTCCACCAAGTCCACTCTCAGTAGCCAAGAGTCTGGTCAACATAATCCTCACCCTGATCATCCTTCCTCCCACCATAGAGGGTCTGGTCAAAGAAGTGATCCCACACTGGGATATAGTGAGGAGCTCGTCTCATCACCAATCCTTAATTTGAACCTCTCTCCAAGCACCCTTGCAGAGGAACATGAAATCTTGTGCCCTGATTCACAACCTCTAGAGGGTACCCAATCACAAGAAGATGACAGAGGTGAACGGCATTTAAGGTCAAAGGAAGTGGATGATGATGATGATGAGACACAGTTGCCATCAAATCAACCACTATTACTGTCTCAAGACCTTGATGAGGAGGACGATATACAGTTGTCAATGACTGAGTATGTGGTGGGATCAAGAAATGAGGAGGATGATCAGAGTGAGGAAGTGGAGGAGGACTTGGTGGACGATGAGGTGACTGACCCCACCTGGGAAGGTGGAGAGCCGAGCGATGACAGCAGTCCTGAGGGTGAGCCATCTGCAGCACCGCAACAGGCTGGAAGAGGCAGTGGTGTGGCTACAGAAAGAAGGCGGACCACACCAAACCGGCCCGCAAATGTTCCACAGAGCACCCCCTTGCGTAAATCTCCCTTGCCAAGGGCTAGGTGTTCCGCGGTATGGCGTTTTTTTAAGGAAAGTGCGGACGACAAAAGAATTGTAGTTTGCAACCTGTGCCACACCAGAATGAGCCGAGGCATGAACACTAGCAACCTCACCACCACCAGCATGATCCGACACATGGCATCCAAGCACCGTAATAAGTGGGAGGAACGCCCGGATCGCCAATCTGTGTCTGCAGGCCACACCACTGCCTCCTCTTCCCCTGTTTTCGGTGCCGGCCAATCGCCTGTCGAAGGCGCAGGCCCGCATACCTCCCGCCCTGCACCTGTACCATCTGAAGCACCATCAGCGACCACATCCACTTCCCTGTCCCAGCGCAGCGTCCAAATGTCGTTACCCCAGGCATTTGAGCGCAAGCGAAAATACCCAGCCACCCACCCACAGGCCATAGCACTAACCTCACACCTTACCAAATTACTGGCCATCGAAATGCTGCCATTTAGGCTTGTGGACACTGAGTCCTTCCGCAGCCTGATGGCAGCAGCTGTCCCTCGGTACGCAGTCCCCAGCCGCCACTACTTTTCCCGGTGTGCCGTCCCCGCCTTACACCACCATGTGTCCCTTAACATCACCCGTGCCCTGACCAACGCAGTTACTGGGAAGGTCCACTTAACGACTGACACATGGACAAGTGCTTGTGGCCAGGGACGCTACATTTCCCTGACGGCACAGTGGGTGAATGTCGTGGAGGCTGGGAGCGACTCGGACCCTGGGATGGCACAGGTGCTACCCACGCCGAGGATTGCGGGCCCTACCTCCATCAGGGTTTCCGCCAGCACCTACGTTATTGGCTCCTCCTCCTCCGTTTCCACCTCCGAATTCTCTGCGCGCAGCGCCACTCACCCATCAGCCGGTAGCTGGAAGCAGTGTAGCACTGCAGTGGGAAAGCGTCAACAGGCCGTGCTGAAGCTGATCTGCCTTGGGGACAAACAGCACACGGCCTCAGAGCTGTTGCAGGGGATTAGTCACCAGACCGAGCAATGGCTCTCGCCACTCAACCTGCAACCAGGCATGGTTGTGTGTGATAATGGGCGTAACTTGGTGGCGGCTTTGGAGCTCGGCAAGCTCACACACGTACCATGCCTAGCGCATGTATTTAATTTAGTGGTTCAGCGATTTCTAAAAACCTACCCCAATGTGCATGATCTCTTGACCAAGGTGCGCCGCGTGTGTGCACATTTCCGTAAGTCATCAACAGCTTCAGCCGGCCTGTTGAAGCTGCAGCAGCGCTTACAATTGCCAGCTCACCGGCTGCTGTGTGACGTGAGCACGCGCTGGAACTCCACCTTCCACATGTTGGCCCGGCTTTGTGAGCAGCAGAGGGCAGTAGTGGAGTACCAGCTGTTACACGGTCGTCGCCTCTCCGTTCAACTTCCTGTAATCAGAAGTGAGGAGTGGGAATGGATGTCAGACCTCTGTGAGGTTTTACGCAATTTTGAGGAATCGACACAGATGGTGAGCGGCGATAACGCTATTATCAGTGTAACCATCCCACTTCTGTGTCTACTGAAACGCTCGCTGCTCACAATTAAAACCGACGCTTTGCATGTGGAAGAGGTGGAAATGCGGGAGGAAGAGCTTACACAAGGTGATAGCCAGAGCACCCTCACTTCGTCTTCTCAGCGACAATTGGAGGAGGAGGAGGAAGACACAGTTGCCTCCGCTACACTTTAGTTCCATCTCTTCAGCGTGGGTGGGCAGAAGAGGAGGAAGAGGATGAGGAGATTGAGAGTCATCCTCCTGGTGAGGACAGCGAAATCTTGCCTGTTGGTACTCTGGCACACATGGCTGACTTTATGTTAGGCTGCCTTTCCCGTGACCCACGCGTTATACGCATTTTAGACAACACGGATTACTGGGTGTTCACCCTTCTGGACCCCCGCTACAAAGAGAATTTCTCATCTCTCATTCCTCCGGTGGAGAGGACAAGCAAAATGGTGCAATACCAGAAGGTTCTTGTTGAAAAATTGCTCCAAAATTTTCCATCTGACAACGCTGGCGGCAGAGTACGTGCTACCTTGGCCAACCGAGAAGGGGAGAAAAGGGGAGCACACAGCAGTTCCGACAAAGGCAGGGCAACACTCTCCAAGGTGTGGGACACCTTCATGACACCCCGCCAGCACCCTCACCCTGATGCGCAGCCTAGTGTCACAAGGAGGGAAAAGTTTTGGAAGATGGTGAAGGAGTACGTAGCAGACCGTGTCAGCGTCCTCAATGATCCCTCTGTGCCTTACAACTACTGGGTGTCCAAGCTGGACACGTGGTATGAACTGGCACTCTACGCCTTGGAGGTGCTGGCCTGCCCTGCCGCCAGCGTTCTGTCTGAGCGGGTATTTAGTGCTGCTGGTGGCATCATAACAGATAAGCGTATCCGCCTTTCCACCGAAAATGCTGATAGGTTGACACTTATAAAAATGAACAAGGCCTGGATTTCCCCTGACTTCTCCACTCCACTGGAGGAAAGCTCCGGGGGAACATAAAGTCACTTTAGATATGTTATTTACAATGATGGGAATACTCTCACCCCTTCCACCCACCCCTTCCACTTTAGATATGTTATTTACAATGATGGGAATACATTCACCCCTTCCACCCAAAAAATGGGTATATGGTTGACTCTGTTCCATATACCCTGGGATATAATTTTTATATAGGGCCAGCTCACCAGCGGGCCCTGTGATATAATTTTTATATAGGGCCAGCTCACCAGCGGGCGCTGTTTGACAATTTTTGTATAGGTCAGCTCACCAGCGGGCCTTCTCATATAATGTTTTATTGGGTCAGCTCTCTAGCGGGCCCTCTCATATAATGTTTTATAGCGTCATCTCACTAGCGGGCCTTCGCATATAATGTTTAGGATGGTCAGCTCTGCAGCAGACCCTCACCCATAATGTTTTAGATGGTCGGCTCAGCGCACGTTTCCCTCTTAATCATGGCCCCAGTTCAGAAAAATCGAGGAAATTTTTGGGAGAATTTGCCTCTGCGCACGTTTCCCTCTTAATCATGGCCCCAGTTCAGAAAAATCTAGGAAATTTTTTGCAGAATTTGCCTCTGCGCACGTTTCCCTCTTAATCATGGCCCCAGTTCAGAAAAATCGAGGAAATTTTTGGGAGAATTTGCCTCTGCGCACGTTTCCCTCTTAATCATGGCCCCAGTTCAGAAAAATCGAGGAAATTTTTTGCAGAATTTGCAGATGATATACAAGTAAATATACAGCAAATACTGTTTGGTAACAATTTTTTGCCTAAAGTCGTTTTTATCTTCCTTTTTGTGTGTTTTACGGTCAGTCTGTAAAAATGGCGTACTACGGGCGAAAGATCGTTCCCAGCAGCGATGTTGGAGTCCAAGATGCATCCAGACATCCTCCCTATGCTGTCCCTGAACCATTTCTGTGGTGTTTCCATCATTTTCTGCCCTTTTCCTATGGACCAGGCACCCTCCCCTCATCAGAGCAGGGGGTGCCTGGTGTAATGCTCGAGTCCTCCCATTGACTTCAATGGGGCTCGGGTGCTCGGCCGAGCACTCGAGCCTCCGGGGGCGCTCGGTCAGAGCACCCGAAAACCCGAGCATTGGGGTGCTCGATCATCACTAAGGACTATGTGTATGTATATGTATGTGTTTGTATGTGTGTATGTAATATGTGCAAAGATGTGCTATGTGTAGTATTCTGTGCAATGCTCTCCTCTCTCCAAACTCAAAAACTCCTCTACCTCCAATGAACGCACCTCTCTCCCTCTCTCTAATCACTATCCTCCACTCCTGGGTCCTGATATCTGGCTCTGAAGAACTCGATAACAGACAGTGTGTGACGGTTATTTTTGGGTATATATAGGTGTATTTGAAGTTATTTGATAGATTGGGGCTTTGTGATTGGCTGTGTGTTTGAATTTGTTTTGGCATCAATCATGGTTGCTAGACAACGGCAGCCGTTATGTTAGATGTTGTTTTGAGCGCTGTTATCGTGTGATTTGGCCGCCCGTTGTGCATTAACATGAGCGACAACGGCTTTTGTGTTACGTGTTTTTTGTGTGCCTACGCTCGATAGCTATTCTCGTAGAGTAGCTATTGAATCTGCCGTAACTCCTGTATTATTTGCGAGCGATGTGCCTTTTTCACTTAGCGGCTGGTTTAACGGTTGCCTTTAAATCTAGCCCATAATCACTTAATGTATCAATTCATGAGCCAGATGTTTGTCATAATTGGCTACCACGAGGGAATGTATCACAAAAATCCTCTGATCAATCGCAAAGTAGGAAATATCCTTGCATAGTCTTACTGATGATGCGCTACGCGCTTTTCACTTGCTCTGGTAGTGGGGTAGATCAAATTCATGAGGACATAATTGCAAGGGAAGAGCGATACTTGAGAATAAACGCTCAAATTCAGACTGATTAAATACTTGTTTTATTAAATTCACCTTATTTGCAGAGGTCCTTTTATTATTTATGATTAATAAAAGTTATGTTTTACTTTATTTATATTAAAGACGCTGTCTGGCTGAATTCCATACTGCCTTAACACGCTGTTGGTGATGGGATTGGTGCTTTATATTCTGGTTCTTTCTTTTACTTTGGACTTTTGACTATCGGTAGGGGCATACATACAGTTATTCTGAGGCAAGCCTGCTGCAACCTACAGAACATATGAAAATCCCATCTGAATGAAATGGAATATTAACAATTGCATTTGGTACCTTCGCCCGTACAGTATGCAGGTTTGAGCCCTCTGCAGAGGTCAATATGTACCAGTTCCATGTATTTGCAGTTCATTATACCTCATGTGCCATGTGCTGCTCATGATTTGTGTTGTTGCAGTAGTAAATAGGCCGGCTCGTGCACCACTTGGGTCCCTTGACAGTAGAGTGCCACATGCCTACCCCGTTATGTTTCTACCCATCATCCCCCTTCATATCAGGCCTCTGGTTACAGAGGTAGATAGTTACGTGTGTGTGTCTCTATGTATGTGTATGCCTGTCTGTCTGTCTGTGTATGTATATGTGTGTGTATCTCTGTATATGTATGTATGTGTGTGCTGTCAAAACTCGGGACACTGTGGTAATCTCACACTACCCATTAAGCGGAGGATGGTAATTAGGGTGACCACGGGTCCCGGAACGTCCGGGACTGTCCCTTATTTCAGGGCTATGTCCCGTGTCCCGGGTCATCTTCAACCGGGACAATGAAGTGTCCCGGAATGAAGCCAAGCCGCCCTGGATGTCAGCCTGCAAGCGGTGTGTCACATCATGGACGCCGCTTGCAGGCTGACATCCAGGGCGGCAATGCAGCTTACCTGATCTCCTGGAGGCAAGCGCTCTAGTAATACAGAGCGCTGGGAGATGACATCATCTCCCAGCGCTCTGCATTACTGAGCACAGCGCGCGGGAGCTTCAGCTCTGTGCCGGAGGAGGCACAGAGCACTTTCCACGCCGCTAGACAACCAGGGACTCAAGGTAAGGCATGAAGGAGCAAGTTCTAGGGTGACCACATCCCGGAATGGCAGAAGGGAAATGTGGTCACCCTAATGGTAATGGGATGTAAGGGATACCAATTGTGCCTGACTTCAGTTCTGAGTGAGTAAAAATCGCCTTCGTTAAGTCACTAATCTAAGGAGGGCCAAACAATATGGGGTGCTGTTTGTAAACCAATATATCACACTTAAACCCTTGAGAGCCAGAGTGGTACGTACACTGTTGCCATTCAAAGGGTTACACTTAGTGATGAGCGAGCGTGCTCGGCCGATGCTCGGATCGGCTCGAGCATCGCTCTGCTCGGCACATGGCGGTACTCGTCGAGTACCGCCATGTGCTCTCCCGCCATGTTCGGGTGGCGGGGATCTGTGCCGGAAGAGGCACAGATCCGAAGACGCTCCGCTGGACCACCAGGGACTGGAGGTACGGGGGCATTGCGGAGATGAAGGGGGCATTGCGGAGATGAAGGGGGACATTGTGGAAGAGGGGAATAGACTCTATGCCCCTCTTCCACAATGTCCCCCTTCATCTCCGCTATGCCCGTCTTCCACAATGTCCCCCTTCATCTCCGCTATGCCCCTCTTCCACAATGTGCCCCTTCATCTCCGCTATGCCCCTCTTCCACAATGTCCCCCTTCATCTCCTCTATGCCATAGAGGAGATGAAGGGGGACATTGTGGAAGAGGGGCATAGCGGAGATGAAGGGGCACATTGTGGAAGAGGGGCATAGCGGAGATGAAGGGGGACATTGCGGAGATGAAGGGGGCATTCGGAGATGAAGGGGGCATAGCGGAGATGAAGGGGGCATTGACCAGGCACCCTCCCCTCATCAGAGCAGGGGGTGCCTGGTGTCGCCCCATTGACTTGAATGGGGCTCGGGTGCTCGGCCGAGCACTCGAGCCTCAGGGGGTGCTCGGTCAGAGCACCCGAGCACCCGAGCATCGTGGTGCTCGCTCAACACTAGTTACACTCTTTTAATACAAATACAGTCATACCTTGCTGTCTTATTGCCTGCTGTAAACCACGTACTGCAAAGTCACACGTTCCTATTGCTATATCCCCTACCATTCACTTGCATTGAAAGTTGTAGCTGCATTAACCTATTGGGTGCTAGAGGGCTAACCAATACACTGAAAAGCAATGTGCTGGACTCCCCTCTGGCACTGAAAGGATTAAGTGTTCAAGAAGTATAGCCTTCACAATGCCTTGTGGACCAACCATGCTTTTTAAAGGGTACTGCAGTACTCAACATGCATACCTCCCAACATTTCAAATGACGAAAGAGGGACACTTCTGTTTAGGTGGCGTTTCTGGGGGCGTGTCCGGTAGGCAGGGCATTTCCAAGAATTTTTAAGTTATTTCTTGACCCATCTGCACCTCTTTGTGTAACTGATAAATGATTTAAAACAAGACCAAAGTATTTTAATTGCCCATATTAATGTGTAAACATATTTACTGACAATTAACAACACATTTATATATGTTTTATTGCTGTGGATCAATGTAATACACACCACTCTTTCTGATGTCCTAAAAAGAGGGACAAAAAGGTAGGAAAGAGGGACAGAGGGATTTGGGCCTCAAAGAGGGTATGAACATGTGGACACACAAACACCTGGAAATCCACCTCCCCTCATAGCTCACCCCCTTATGGCTCACTGGTGTATATCACACACAAACACTTACACAGCTCCAACACTTTTTGCTCTTAAAAGCCTCCTCCTGCTCCCGAATATGTTCCACTGTTTTTCTCCCTTTCAGTTCCACAGTGGTACACAAATCGTTTCAAAACAATGCCTTGAGTACCCTCTGCAACTCAAAGGGTTCATGAAAGTACTGAACATGTAGACACACACAAAAACACTGAAGAATCCCCCTTCCCTCATAAGTCACCCCCTTACGGCTAACTCATGTGTGTCACACGCCCACGAATCCCCTTCCCCTCATAAGTCACCCCTTGTACATCACTGTTTCTGTGTCTATACACTGTGTTTGTGTCTCACTCTGTGTGTATGTGTGTGCCTCGGTGTGTTGCATTTGTTTATCACACTGTATGTATGTATCTGCAAGTTGTATGTTGCATTTATGTGTATCTCTCAATCTGTGTACATCACTGCACATGTGTGTCTCTCACTCTCTGTGTGTTGCATGTGTCTATGTGTATCATTGTGTCTGTCTCTCCTCTGTGTCTGACTCTGTATGTGTGTTGAATCTGTTTGTGTCTCATTCTGTGGAGCATGTGTATTGCATTTATCTGTGTATATCACTATTAGTGATGATCGAGCACCCCAATGCTCGGGTGTTCGGGTGCTCTGGCCGAGCGCCCCCAGAGGCTCGAGTGCTCGGCCGAGCACCCAAGCCCCATTGAAGTCAATGGGAGGACTCGAGCATTACACCAGGCACCCCCTGCTCTGATGAGGGGAGGGTGCCTGGTTCATAGGAAAAGGTCAGAAAATGATGGAAACACCACAGAAATGGTTCAGGGACAGCATAGGGAGGATGTCTGGATGCATCTTGGACTCCAACGTCGCTGCTAGGAACGATGTTTCGCCCGTAGTATGCCATTTTTACAGACTGACCGTAAAACACACAAAAAGGAAGATAAAAACGACTTTAGGCGAAAAATTGTTACCAAACAGTATTTGCTGTATATTTACTTGTATATCATCTGCAAATTCTGCAAAAAATTTCATCGATTTTTCGGAACTGGGGCCATGATTAAGAGGGAAACGTGCGCAGCGTAAAGCAGGTGTTCAACGTGGTTATGGCCCGGGTAAGGTACAGCATTCAGGAACGGAGGCCGCAGCTACCACAGGTTTTACAACATGTCCGTTTGCCTTTGTTAACTCCAAAATTTATAGTCGGAACAGTGGGGTCTGATCCACTGAATAAAAGTGACGAAGTGACTTAGTGGATGAAGCCAAGAACTACCTTCTGCTCTGTCGAACACCCCAGCCCTATTTAATTCAATGGGAGGACCTGAGGCACTCCGATACAACCTGTATATC
Source organism: Rhinophrynus dorsalis (assembly GCA_037306005.1). Lineage (NCBI taxonomy): Eukaryota > Metazoa > Chordata > Amphibia > Anura > Rhinophrynidae > Rhinophrynus > Rhinophrynus dorsalis. Next base: position 32,889,232 of record CM074721.1, on the reverse strand, counting down.
ACAAAATGGAGGGCCTCATTCACATTGTGGTACAATAGTTCAGGTAGTGGTCCAACACTCATAAAGCCTATGCACTAAGTGAAAGGGCTGCCAAAAATTAGACTGAAATGTCACTCCAATACACCCTTTATTACACATAAAGGAGGGCATCATACACACCCTTGAAAAATTAGGATTAATAGCCTGCTGGTGACCCTCTAAAACATTAGGGGCGAGGGCATGCCGCTAAGCTGACCATCTAAAACATCAGGAATGAGGGTCTGCAGCTGAGCCGACCATCTAAAACATTATGGGTGAGGGTCTGCTGCGGAGCTGACCATCCTAAACATTATATGCGAAGGCCCGCTAGTGAGCTGACGCTATAAAACATTATATGAGAGGGCCCGCTAGAGAGCTGACCCAATAAAACATTATATAAGAAGGCCCGCTGGTGAGCTGGCCCTATATAAAAATTATATCACAGGGCCCGCTGGTGAGCTGGCCCTATATAAAAATTATATCATCGGGTATATGGAAGAGAGTCAACCATATACCCGTTTTTTGGGTGGAAGGGGTGAATGGGAATACAGAGTATTCCCATCATTGTAAATAACATATCTAAAGTGACTTTATGTTCACCCGGGGCTTTCCTCCAGTGGAGTGGAGAAGTCAGGGGAAATCCAGGCCTTGTTCATTTTTATAAGTGTCAACCTATCAGCATTTTCGGTGGAAAGGCGGATACGCTTATCTGTTATGATGCCACCAGTAGCACTAAATACCCGCTCAGACAGAACGCTGGCGGGAGGGCAGGCCAGCACCTCCAAGGCATAGAGTGCCAGTTCATACCACGTGTCCAGCTTGGACACCCAGTAGTTGTAAGGCACAGAGGGATCATTGAGGACGCTGACACGGTCTGCTACGTACTCCACCATCTTCCAAAACTTTTCCCTCCTTGTGACACTAGGCTGCGCATCAGGGTGAGGGTGCTGGCGGGGTGTCATGAAGGTGTCCCACGCCTTGGAGAGTGTTGCCCTGCCTTTGTCAGAACTGCTGTGTGCTCCCATTTTCTCCCCTTCTTGGTTGGCCAAGGTAGCACGTACTCTGCCGCCAGCGTTGTCAGATGGAAAATTTTGGAGCAATTTTTCGACAAGAACCTTCTGGTATTGCACCATTTTGCTTGTCCTCTCCACCGGAGGAATCAGAGATGAGAAATTCTCTTTGTAGCGGGGGTCCAGAAGGGTGAACACCCAGTAATCCGTGTTGTCTAAAATGCGTATAACGCGTGGGTCATGGGAAAGGCAGCCTAACATAAAGTCAGCCATGTGTGCCAGAGTACCAACAGGCAAGATTTCGCTGTCCTCACCAGGAGGATGACTCTCAATCTCCTCATCCTCTTCCTCCTCTTCTGCCCACCCACGCTGAAGAGATGGCAATAAAGTTCCATGGCTACCCTCTGTAGCGGAGGCAACCGTGTATTCCTCCTCCTCCGCCTCCTCCAATTGTCGCTGAGAAGATGAAGTGAGGGTGCTCTGGCTATCACCTTGTGTAAGCTCTTCCTCTCCCATTTCCACCTCTTCCACATGCAAAGCGTCGGTTTTAATTGTGAGCAGCGAGCGTTTCAGTAGACACAGAAGTGGGATGGTTACACTGATAATAGCGTTATCGCCGCTCACCATCTGTGTCGATTCCTCAAAATTGCGTAAAACCTCACAGAGGTCTGACATCCATTCCCACTCCTCACTTCTGATTAGAGGAAGTTGAACGGAGAGGCGACGACCGTGTAACAGCTGGTACTCCACTACTGCCCTCTGCTGCTCACAAAGCTGGGCCAACATGTGGAAGGTGGAGTTCCAGCGCGTGCTCACGTCACACAGCAGCCGGTGAGCTGGCAATTGTAAGCGTTGCTGCAGCTTCAACAGGCCGGCTGAAGCTGTTGATGACTTACGGAAATGTGCACACACGCGGCGCACCTTGGTCAAGAGATCATGCAAATTGGGGTAGGTTTTTAGAAATCGCTGAACCACTAAATTAAATACATGCGCTAGGCATGGTACGTGTGTGAGCTTGCCGAGCTCCAAAGCCGCCACCAAGTTACGCCCATTATCACACACAACCATGCCTGGTTGCAGGTTGAGTGGCGAGAGCCACTGCTCAGTCTGGTGACTAATCCCCTGCAACAGCTCTGAGGCCGTGTGCTGTTTGTCCCCAAGGCAGATCAGCTTCAGCACGGCCTGTTGACGCTTCCCCACTGCAGTGCTAAACTGCTTCCAGCTACCGGCTGATGGGTGAGTGGCGCTGCGCGCAGAGAATTCGGAGGTGGAAACGGAGGAGGAGGAGCCAATAACGTAGGTGCTGGCGGAAACCCTGATGGAGGTAGGGCCCGCAATCCTCGGCGTGGGTAGCACCTGTGCCATCCCAGGGTCCGAGTCGCTCCCAGCCTCCACGACATTCACCCAGTGTGCCGTCAGGGAAATGTAGCATCCCTGGCCACAAGCACTTGTCCATGTGTCAGTCGTTAAGTGGACCTTCCCAGTAACTGCGTTGGTCAGGGCACGGGTGATGTTACGGGACACATGGTGGTGTAAGGCGGGGACGGCACACCGGGAAAAGTAGTGGCGGCTGGGGACTGCGTACCGAGGGACAGCTGCTGCCATCAGGCTGCGGAAGGACTCCGTCTCCACAAGCCTAAATGGCAGCATTTCGATGGCCAGTAATTTGGAAAGGTGTGGGGTTAGTGCTATGGCCTGTGGGTGGGTGGCTGGGTATTTTCGCTTGCGCTCAAATGCCTGGGGTAACGACATTTGGACGCTGCGCTGGGACAGGGAAGTGGATGTGGTCGCTGATGGTGCTTCAGATGGTACAGGTGCAGGGCGGGAGGTATGCGGGCCTGCGCCTTCGACAGGCGATTGGCCGGCACCGAAAACAGGGGAAGAGGAGGCAGTGGTGTGGCCTGCAGACACAGATTGGCGATCCGGGCGTTCCTCCCACTTATTACGGTGCTTGGATGCCATGTGTCGGATCATGCTGGTGGTGGTGAGGTTGCTAGTGTTCATGCCTCGGCTCATTCTGGTGTGGCACAGGTTGCAAACTACAATTCTTTTGTCGTCCGCACTTTCCTTAAAAAAACGCCATACCGCGGAACACCTAGCCCTTGGCAAGGGAGATTTACGCAAGGGGGTGCTCCGTGGAACATTTGCGGGCCGGTTTGGTGCGGTCCGCCTTCTTTCTTTAGCCACACCACTGCCTCTTCCAGACTGTTGCGGTGCTGCAGATGGCTCACCCTCAGGACTGCTGTCATCGCTCGGCTCTCCACCTTCCCAGGTGGGGTCAGTGACCTCATCGTCCACCAAGTCCTCCTCCACTTCTTCACTCTGATCATCCTCCTCATTTCTTGATCCCACCACATACTCAGTCATTGACAACTGTGTATCATCCTCCTCATCAAGGTCTTGAGACAGTAATAGTGGTTGATTTGATGGCAACTGTGTCTCATCATCATCATCATCCACTTCCTTTGACCTTAAATGCCGTTCCCCTCTGTCATCTTCTTGTGATTGGGTACCCTCTAGAGGTTGTGAATCAGGGCACAAGATCTCATGTTCCTCTGCAAGCGTGCTTGGAGAGAGGTTCAAATGAAGGATTGGTGATGAGACGAGCTCCTCACTATATCCCAGTGTGGGATCACTTCTTTGGCCACACCCTCTATGGTGGGAGGAAGGATGATCAGGGTGAGGATTGTGTTGACCAGACTCTTGGCTACTGAGAGTGGACTTGGTGGAAGACAGGGTGGTGCTTAACCGACTGGAAGCAGTATCAGCTGAAATCCAACCGACCACCTGTTCACAGTGGTCTGACCTCGAGAGTGATGTCCTGCGATGCCCTGTAAACTGAGACATGACGCTAGGTATGGTGGATGTCTTTCTTTCTTGTGCTCTGGCACCAGGCACAGTTTCTACGCGTCCTGACCCGCGCCCTGAACTATCAGGATCACGTCCACTTCCCCGTCCCTTTTTACCCACCTTCTTCATATTACACGGAATATGTGCTGCTAATCTGCGGCTAGGCACAGTGAACGGAATATGTGACGTTTATTTTTTAAACTTTGCACACTAAACAGAATGTGCTGATAATCTGCGGCTAGGCACAGTGAACGGAATATGTGACGTTTATTTTTTAAACTTTGCACACTAAACAGAATGTGCTGCTAATCTGCGGCTAGGCACAGTGAACGGAATATGTGACGTTTATTTTTTAAACTTTGCACACTAAACAGAATGTGCTGCTAATCTGCGGCTAGGCACAGTGAACGGAATATGTGACGTTTATTTTTTAAACTTTGCACACTAAACAGAATGTGCTGCTAATCTGCAACTTTGCACACTAAACAGAATGTGCTGCTAATCTGCGGCTAGGCACAGTGAACGGAATATGTGACGTTTATTTTTTAAACTTTGCACACTAAACAGAATGTGCTGCTAATCTGCAACTTTGCACACTAAACAGAATGTGCTGCTAATCTGCGGCTAGGCACAGTGAACGGAATATGTGACGTTTATTTTTTAAACTTTGCACACTAAACAGAATGTGCTGCTAATCTGCGGCTAGGCACAGAGAACGGAATATATGACGTTTATTTTTTAAACTTTCCACACTAAACAGAATGTGCTGCTAATCTGCAACTTTGCACACTAAACAGAATGTGCTGCTAATCTGCGGCTAGGCACAGTGAACGGAATATGTGACGTTTATTTTTTAAACTTTGCACACTAAACAGAATGTGCTGCTAATCTGCGGCTAGGCACAGTGAACGGAAAATGTGACGTTTGTTTTTTAAACTTTGCACACTAAACAGAATGTGCTGCTAATCTGCGGCTAGGCACAGTGAACAGAATATGTGACGTTTATTTTTTAAACTTTTCACACTAAACAGAATGTGCTGCTAATCTGCAACTTTGCACACTAAACAGAATGTGCTGCTAATCTGCGGCTAGGCACAGTGAACGGAATATGTGACGTTTATTTTTTAAACTTTGCACACTAAACAGAATGTGCTGCTAATCTGCGGCTAGGCACAGTGAACGGAATATGTGACGTTTATTTTTTAAACTTTGCACACTAAACAGAATGTGCCGCTAATCTGCAACTTTGCACACTAAACAGAATGTGCTGCTAATCTGCGGCTAGGCACAGTGAACGGAATATATGACGTTTATTTTTTAAACTTTGCACACTAAACAGAATGTGCTGCTAATCTGCGGCTAGGCACAGTGAACGGAATATGTGACGTTTATTTTTTAAACTTTGCACACTAAACAGAATGTGCTGCTAATCTGCAACTTTGCACACTAAACAGAATGTGCTGCTAATCTGCGGCTAGGCACAGTGAACGGAATATGTGACGTTTATTTTTTAAACTTTGCACACTAAACAGAATGTGCTGCTAATCTGCGGCTAGGCACAGTGAACGGAATATGTGACGTTTATTTTTTAAACTTTGCACACTAAACAGAATGTGCTGCTAATCTGCAACTTTGCACACTAAACAGAATGTGCTGCTAATCTGTGGCTAGGCACAGTGAACGGAATATGTGACGTTTATTTTTTAAACTTTGCACACTAAACAGAATGTGCTGCTAATCTGCAACTTTGCACACTAAACAGAATGTGCTGCTAATCTGCAACTTTGCACACTAAACAGAATGTGCTGCTAATCTGCGGCTAGGCACAGTGAACGGAATATGTGACGTTTATTTTTTAAACTTTGCACACTAAACAGAATGTGCTGCTAATCTGCGGCTAGGCACAGTGAACGGAATATGTGACGTTTATTTTTTAAACTTTGCACACTAAACAGAATGTGCTGCTAATCTGCAACTTTGCACACTAAACAGAATGTGCTGCTAATCTGCGGCTAGGCACAGTGAACGGAATATGTGACGTTTATTTTTTAAACTTTGCACACTAAACAGAATGTGCTGCTAATCTGCGGCTAGGCACAGTGAACGGAATATGTGACGTTTATTTTTTAAACTTTGCACACTAAACAGAATGTGCTGCTAATCTGCAACTTTGCACACTAAACAGAATGTGCTGCTAATCTGCGGCTAGGCACAGTGAACGGAATATGTGACGTTTATTTTTTAAACTTTGCACACTAAACAGAATGTGCTGCTAATCTGCGGCTAGGCACAGTGAACGGAATATGTGACGTTTATTTTTTAAACTTTGCACACTAAACAGAATGTGCTGCTAATCTGCGGCTAGGCACAGTGAACGGAATATGTGACGTTTATTTTTTAAACTTTGCACACTAAACAGAATGTGCTGCTAATCTGCAACTTTGCACACTAAACAGAATGTGCTGCTAATCTGCGGCTAGGCACAGTGAACGGAATATGTGACGTTTATTTTTTAAACTTTGCACACTAAACAGAATGTGCTGCTAATCTGCAACTTTGCACACTAAACAGAATGTGCTGCTAATCTGCAACTTTGCACACTATACAGAATGTGCTGCTAATCTGCAACTTTGCACACTAAACAGAATGTGCTGCTAATCTGCGGCTAGGCACAGTGAACGGAATATGTGACGTTAATTTTTTTAAACTTTGCACACTAAACAGAATGTGCTGCTAATCTGCAACTTTGCACACTAAACAGAATGTGCTGCTAATCTGCGGCTAGGCACAGTGAACGGAATATGTGACGTTTATTTTTTAAACTTTGCACACTAAACAGAATGTGCTGCTAATCTGCAACTTTGCACACTAAACAGAATGTGCTGCTAATCTGCAACTTTGCACACTAAACAGAATGTGCTGCTAATCTGCAACTTTGCACACTAAACGAATGTGCTGCTAATCTGCGGCTAGGCACAGTGAACGGAATATGTGACGTTTATTTTTTAAACTTTGCACACTAAACAGAATGTGCTGCTAATCTGCGGCTAGGCACAGTGAACGGAATATGTGACGTTTATTTTTTAAACTTTGCACACTAAACAGAATGTGCTGCTAATCTGCAACTTTGCACACTAAACAGAATGTGCTGCTAATCTGTGGCTAGGCACAGTGAACGGAATATGTGACGTTTATTTTTTAAACTTTGCACACTAAACAGAATGTGCTGCTAATCTGCAACTTTGCACACTAAACAGAATGTGCTGCTAATCTGCAACTTTGCACACTAAACAGAATGTGCTGCTAATCTGCAACTTTGCACACTAAACAGAATGTGCTGCTAATCTGCGGCTAGGCACAGTGAACGGAATATGTGACGTTTATTTTTTAAACTTTGCACACTAAACAGAATGTGCTGCTAATCTGCGGCTAGGCACAGTGAACGGAATATGTGATGTTTATTTTTTAAACTTTGCACACTAAACAGAATGTGCTGCTAATCTGCAACTTTGCACACTAAACAGAATGTGCTGCTAATCTGCGGCTAGGCACAGTGAACGGAATATGTGACGTTTATTTTTTAAACTTTGCACACTAAACAGAATGTGCTGCTAATCTGCGGCTAGGCACAGTGAACGGAATATGTGACGTTTATTTTTTAAACTTTGCACACTAAACAGAATGTGCTGCTAATCTGCAACTTTGCACACTAAACAGAATGTGCTGCTAATCTGCGGCTAGGCACAGTGAACGGAATATGTGACGTTTATTTTTTAAACTTTGCACACTAAACAGAATGTGCTGCTAATCTGCGGCTAGGCACAGTGAACGGAATATGTGACGTTTATTTTTTAAACTTTGCACACTAAACAGAATGTGCTGCTAATCTGCGGCTAGGCACAGTGAACGGAATATGTGACGTTTATTTTTTAAACTTTGCACACTAAACAGAATGTGCTGCTAATCTGCAACTTTGCACACTAAACAGAATGTGCTGCTAATCTGCGGCTAGGCACAGTGAACGGAATATGTGACGTTTATTTTTTAAACTTTGCACACTAAACAGAATGTGCTGCTAATCTGCAACTTTGCACACTAAACAGAATGTGCTGCTAATCTGCAACTTTGCACACTATACAGAATGTGCTGCTAATCTGCAACTTTGCACACTAAACAGAATGTGCTGCTAATCTGCGGCTAGGCACAGTGAACGGAATATGTGACGTTAATTTTTTTAAACTTTGCACACTAAACAGAATGTGCTGCTAATCTGCAACTTTGCACACTAAACAGAATGTGCTGCTAATCTGCGGCTAGGCACAGTGAACGGAATATGTGACGTTTATTTTTTAAACTTTGCACACTAAACAGAATGTGCTGCTAATCTGCAACTTTGCACACTAAACAGAATGTGCTGCTAATCTGCAACTTTGCACACTAAACAGAATGTGCTGCTAATCTGCAACTTTGCACACTAAACAGAATGTGCTGCTAATCTGCAACTTTGCACACTAAACGAATGTGCTGCTAATCTGCGGCTAGGCACAGTGAACGGAATATGTGACGTTTATTTTTTAAACTTTGCACACTAAACAGAATGTGCTGCTAATCTGCGGCTAGGCACAGTGAACGGAATATGTGACGTTTATTTTTTAAACTTTGCACACTAAACAGAATGTGCTGCTAATCTGCAACTTTGCACACTAAACAGAATGTGCTGCTAATCTGTGGCTAGGCACAGTGAACGGAATATGTGACGTTTATTTTTTAAACTTTGCACACTAAACAGAATGTGCTGCTAATCTGCAACTTTGCACACTAAACAGAATGTGCTGCTAATCTGCAACTTTGCACACTAAACAGAATGTGCTGCTAATCTGCAACTTTGCACACTAAACAGAATGTGCTGCTAATCTGCGGCTAGGCACAGTGAACGGAATATGTGACGTTTATTTTTTAAACTTTGCACACTAAACAGAATGTGCTGCTAATCTGCGGCTAGGCACAGTGAACGGAATATGTGACGTTTATTTTTTAAACTTTGCACACTAAACAGAATGTGCTGCTAATCTGCAACTTTGCACACTAAACAGAATGTGCTGCTAATCTGCGGCTAGGCACAGTGAACGGAATATGTGACGTTTATTTTTTAAACTTTGCACACTAAACAGAATGTGCTGCTAATCTGCGGCTAGGCACAGTGAACGGAATATGTGACGTTTATTTTTTAAACTTTGCACACTAAACAGAATGTGCTGCTAATCTGCAACTTTGCACACTAAACAGAATGTGCTGCTAATCTGCGGCTAGGCACAGTGAACGGAATATGTGACGTTTATTTTTTAAACTTTGCACACTAAACAGAATGTGCTGCTAATCTGCGGCTAGGCACAGTGAACGGAATATGTGACGTTTATTTTTTAAACTTTGCACACTAAACAGAATGTGCTGCTAATCTGCAACTTTGCACACTAAACAGAATGTGCTGCTAATCTGCGGCTAGGCACAGTGAACGGAATATGTGACGTTTATTTTTTAAACTTTGCACACTAAACAGAATGTGCTGCTAATCTGCGGCTAGGCTCAGTGAACGGAATATGTGACGTTTATTTTTTAAACTTTGCACACTAAACAGAATGTGCTGCTAATCTGCGGCTAGGCACAGTGAACGGAATATGTGACGTTTATTTTTTAAACTTTGCACACTAAACAGAATGTGCTGCTAATCTGCAACTTTGCACACTAAACAGAATGTGCTGCTAATCTGCGGCTAGGCACAGTGAACGGAATATGTGACGTTTATTTTTTAAACTTTGCACACTAAACAGAATGTGCTGCTAATCTGCGGCTAGGCACAGTGAACGGAATATGTGACGTTTATTTTTTAAACTTTGCACACTAAACAGAATGTGCTGCTAATCTGCAACTTTGCACACTAAACAGAATGTGCTGCTAATCTGCAATTTTGCACACTATACAGAATGTGCTGCTAATCTGCAACTTTGCACACTAAACAGAATGTGCTGCTAATCTGCGGCTAGGCACAGTGAACGGAATATGTGACGTTTATTTTTTAAACTTTGCACACTAAACAGAATGTGCTGCTAATCTGCAACTTTGCACACTAAACAGAATGTGCTGCTAATCTGCGGCTAGGCACAGTGAACGGAATATGTGACGTTTATTTTTTAAACTTTGCACACTAAACAGAATGTGCTGCTAATCTGCAACTTTGCACACTAAACAGAATGTGCTGCTAATCTGCAACTTTGCACACTAAACAGAATGTGCTGCTAATCTGCAACTTTGCACACTAAACAGAATGTGCTGCTAATCTGCAACTTTGCACACTAAACGAATGTGCTGCTAATCTGCGGCTAGGCACAGTGAACGGAATATGTGACGTTTTTTTTTTTACATTTGTGCCCCCCCAAACAAAATATAACTGCTGCCCCCACACACAACAGTCCTAAAAAGGACTTTTGGGTCTTTATATGGTGTTCCAACACTTTTCTTCTCCCTAAACTGACTTTCCCTTCCTATCCTCATCTCTCCCTGGCTAAGACTGAGCCGAACTCGCTGGTCAGGTGCTATACAGCACCCGGTCACGGGTTCTGGCCAGCCAATCAGTGTAATGCCAGCAGCCAACATGGCTGCTGGCATTACACTGATGTCAGAGCCTCCCCGCACGTTTATTGGCTGCGCAGCAGCCGCGAAACGTGCGGGGAGGAGACCCGAACATGGCGGGCGAGCACATGCGGTACTCGTACGAGTACCGCCATGTGCCGAGCAGAGCGATGCTCGAGCCTAACCGAGCTTCGGCCGAGCATGCTCGCTCATCACTAATCACTATGACTAAGTTTGTGACAGTCTTGCAGCCAACGCGGTATGTTTTCTAACATTCACTGCAAACAATGAATACATTTCCTACATAACATCATGATGGGCAACGCTGTTCCACATTCTTAGTGTGTGTATATTTATATATATATATATATATATATATATATATATATATATATACTAGCAATGTGGGACGGCGTTGCCCATCATATTATTTACACAGAGACATTGTGTGAAACAGAAATATGCAGTGTTACAGACACGCACTTAAAGAGACAGCGTGTCACACACTGTGAAACACATACATACGGAGACACACACACATAGGCATATGATGTCACATGTGTAGACAGTGTGTGACAGACGCAGTGGGGATGTAGATATGCTGATAAGATTTGTAAAAAAATGTTTTAATTGCAGCTCTTCAGCTTGATGAATAAGACCCTGTATCCTTACAGTTGAAGTGAGTGTACTGTGTTACTTGATGAATAAGGCCCTGTATCCTTACAGTTGAAGTGAGTGTGCTGTGTTCCTTGATGAATAAGACCCTGTATCCTTACAGTTGAAGTGAGTGTGCTGTGTTACATGATGAATAAGGCCCTGTATCCTTACAGTTGTAGTGAGTGTGCCGCGTTACTTGGTGAATAAGGCCCTGTATCCTTACAGTTGAAGTGAGTGTGCTGTGTTACTTGGTGAATAAGGCCCTGTATCCTTACAGTTGTAGTGAGTGTGCTGTGTTACTTGATGAATCATGCCCTGTATCTTTACAGTTGAAGTGAGTGTGCTGTGTTACTTGGTGAATAAGGCCCTGTATCCTTACAGTTGAAGTGAGTGTGCTGTGTTACTTGGTGAATAAGGCCCTGTATCCTTACAGTTGAAGTGAGTGTGCTATGTTACTTGGTGAATAAGGCCCTGTATCTTAACAGTTGAAGTGAGTGTGCTGTGTTACTTGGTGAATAAGGCCCTGTATCTTAACAGTTGAAGTGAGTGTGCTGTGTCACTTGGTGAATAAGGCCCTGTATCCTTACAGCTGAAGTCAGTGTGCTGTGTTACTTGATGAATAAGGCCCTGTATCCTTACAGTTGAAGTGAGTGTGCTGTGTTACTTGATTAATAAGGCCCTGTATCCTTACAGTTGAAGTGAGTGTGCTGTGTTACTTGATGAATAAGGCCCTGCATCCTTACAGTTGAAGTGAGTGTGCTGTGTTACTTCATGAATAAGGCCCTGCATCCTTACAGCTGAAGTGAGTGTGCTGTGTTACTTGATGAATAAGGCCCTGCATCCTTACAGTTGAAATCAGTGTGCTGTGTTACTTGTAGAAGGTCACAGTGATAAGATGTTTGTGAATAAAGGAATAATTTAGATTACAGCAGTGGATACTGCAGTACATTTGAAGAAATAGGTTGGCAGACAGAGGGTTAAGTGACAGATGCAGTGATAGATAATGTAATAGTGATGTGGGAGTAAAATGGCAAGATTGGGACTATGGATGAATGGCAAGGGGATAGGTGAGTGGGGGTGACAAGGGAGGAGGAGATGAGAGATTGAGGAGAGGCGGGACAGTGAAGTGTTACAGTAAAGTAATGGGTGAGGGGGAGAAATGACTATACATAGACAGTGAAGTAGACATGAAATATAGGGCTGTAGGGTTACTGCATTATACAGACCTAGTGTAGCAGTTGGTTGGAGTGAAGCACTTTAACTCTGAGTGTGAGAGAGGTACACAACACATTGCTGTGTAATGTGTTGTATAGTCCTCTGGCAGTGAAAGGGATAAGTGACACATGTTGGGCGCTCCTTGCATTAGTGGGCCGTGGTGGTCAGCTGGGACAGAACCGGATTATTTGTCCATGGGCCATAGGCAAGGGATCAATAGGGGGACCCCTAACAGCTAATAGGCTTCAAAACAGGAAGGCTCATATACTAAGGAAAGTGGTGGAATTTTGTGGAAAAGTAACAGCAGCACAGGGAACAATACCCATGTATTTAAATGGGCATTTTAACGTCTTCAACGCTAGAGAGGTCAGCAAAGCATTGTATTTGTTCTGTATGGTACAGATGAATTGTTCCTCTTTGTGTTAGTACATCAGCCTCACAGTTCTCAGTGCACAGTCAACTTCTGCAAGATCCAAAAGTATAAACGGGTTTAGATTAATGGGGTAAGAGTATAACTGTATGGGCCTTATGTATCAAGATAAAGAGTGCAAGTAAAAAAAAAACTGACACCATAGGGTTGAATTGAAAAATCAGGAAAATCGTGTTGACATAAATGGGGCTTTAACCCCTTGAATGCTACAATGGTCCCCAACGCGTTGCTTTGGCAATGTGTTTGCATTGTCTGTAGTGTTCATGGAATTAATAGTGTCATTGAAATCAATGGACATTTTCAAAGAAATCAGTTTAACCCTGTGGGCCACTTGTGAGGAAAGAGTGGGCTACACAATACCCAAATGTGGAAGCTTTCCAAACAGATATTAACACTTTGAGTGACAGAGGTACGCAGAGCAATGTGCTGCATATCATCTCTGGTACTCCAAGGGTTAATGGGCTTAACCCTCTGAGTGCCAGAGAGGTATCCAAGGCATTGCAACAGCACTCAAAGGGTTAAATTGAAACAAAGTGAGTCCATCAGCCCCAGTTCTTAGCATGTAAACTGAAGATCTGTGTGTTCTAACCTATTCCCCAGCTGACTCTGAGTGTCCCAGTGTGTCTTTGAAAGAAGTGATCAATGTGTGGCTCCCCAGCAAAATGGGAGCTGCTGGTTGGTGGGTTATAGTATTGTGTCATGAATTGTTTACTCTAGGAGTTGTAAGTCGAGAGAAGTGATGTAGCAGTAGGTGAGCTGTGGAGGAGAGGGCTAACCCTCTGACTGCCAGAGAGGTACGCAACGCATTGCAATGTATGCGTACCCCTCTGACACTCAAAGGGTTAAGGTAGGCTGACCAGATCTCACCTTTAACCGGGGACACATAGGAAATAGCCATTTTGCAGTACTTCACTGAAATGAAAGCAGTCCTGCAGTATGCATTTTTCCTATGCATCCCCAGTTAAAGGTGAGGTCTGGTCAGCCTAGGTTAAGACTGATGTTGGGGGGCAGGCTAACTGTTCCTTACAGCCGCCCCTGGGTGTGTGTGTCAGGGGACGCAGGTTTTCTCTCTTATATATATATATATACTACCAATGTGGGACGGTGTTGGGCGCGCGTGTGTGAAATGTTGACACACTGATAAACACAGACATATGCAACACACAGGCAGACACATACATACAGTGAGCATCAGAGACATGCAAAAGACATGCACACACACACCGGAGATGCACACATGCACACAAATATGTAACAGAGATGTACACACATACGTAACATATATGCACAGAAACACATGCGTGTATGAGTTGTGCACCCCTCTGGCACTCAAATGGTTAATGTATAGAGAGGCATGTCAGAGTTAAATAGCAGTGGGAAGTGTATTCATACCTGGGAACTTTGACTTGTGTAGTCCCTGGAAGGGAGTCATGTGGTGCTGACATGGAGAGAGCAATGGGGCAATCTGGGTTAAAAGTGGACAGGGCTTAATCGTGAGTAGGGGCGGGGCTTAACATAAATGTGGAAAAGTGTTAGTAATAGGCTGGGGAAGGAGGAGAAGTGGGAGGGAAATGCAAGTTTACATTATGAGGGGGTTGAACACACTCCCTGAGGGGTAAAACTTGATACACAACCCTGTGGCAGTCAGTGGGTTAAGTGTGAATCTGATGGCTGTCTGTCCTGTGTCTTGCATGGCAAATGATGACAGTGAAGAAGTAATTCAGCAATAAGGGCCTACCTTAACCCTGTGAGTGCCATTTTGTTCCCCTGGTGATGCAGCACCGTTCAGTGGCTATACTACAGGTCCTGCTGAGGCCACTGGGAGTCAGGGTGAGTGACTGTGTGTCAGCCATATTTATTTCTGGCTTTGTGTGTGTGTGGTGCTATGTGAGTGGGGCATGTGTGTGTAATACCTGGGAACTTTTACTTGTGGAGTCCCTCATGTGGTGCTGATGTGGAGAGAGCAATGGAGCAATTTGGGTTAAAAGGGGGCGGGGCCTAATCGTGAGTAGGGGCGGGGCTTAAGAGAAATGTGGAAAAGTGTTAGTAATAGGCTGGGGAAGGAGGAGAAGTGGGAGGGAAATGCAAGTTTACAGTATGAGGGGTTTGAACACACTCCCTGAGGGGTAACACTTGATACACAACCCTGTGGCAGTCAGTAGGTTAAGTGTGAATCTGATGGCTGTCTGTCCTGTGTCTTGCATGGCAAATGATGACAGTGAAGAAATAATTGAGCAATGAGGACCTACCTTAACCCTTTGAGTGCCATTTTGTTCCTCAGTGGCTGTAGTACAGGTCCTGCTGAGGCCACTGGGAGTCAGGGTGAGTGACTGTTTGTCAGCCATATTTCTTTCTGGCTTTTGTGTGTGTGTGGTGCTGTGTGTGTGAGTGGAGTGTGTGTGTGTGTGTGTGGTGCTGAGTGAGTGGGGCATGTGTGTGAGTTTGGTTCTGTGTGAGTGGGGCATGTGTGTGTTTGTCTGTGGTGTAGGAGCAAGTGGCGGCCATATTGTTTTTTTCTGACTTTGATAGTGGTGGGCGGGCTGCATAGTGGGAGCGGGCCAACTCCCTGCATGATTTTCACACCAATAGCAGTGGCTGAATTGGTGTGAAAATCACGCCCCCATTGAATCACCCAATGGGAACAGTAACCCCTCCTTATTGCCACCCCTGGGTGTGTGTGTGTCTCCTGAGGAGACATAAATTATGCAATGAGCCTTTCTCTTTTATATATATATATAGATATATATGCATAGTGAGTGAACAGAAGAAAAATCTAAATCATTAATTGGTGTGACCACCATTTACCTTCAAAACAGCATCAATTCTTCTAGGTACACCTGCACACAGTTTGTTAAGGAACTCGGAAGTTACTGTAGGTTGTTAGAAACATCTTGGAGAATTAACACCACAGTTCTTCTATGGATTTAGACAGCCTCAGTTGCTTCTCTCTCTTCATGCAATCCCAGACAGAATAGATGATGATAAGATCAGGGCTCTGTGGGGGCCATACCATCACTTTCAGGACTCCTTGTTCTTCTTTCGCTGAAGATAGTTTTTTATGATGTTGGCTGCATGTTTGGTTTATTGTCATGCTGCAAAATACATTTGGGGCCAGTCAGATGCCTCCCTGATGGTACTGCATGTTGGATAAGTATCTGCCTGTACTTATCAGCATTGAGGATACCATAAATTCTGACCAAATCCCCAACTCCGTTTGCAGAAATGTAGTCCAAAACTTGCAAGAGACCTCCACCATGTTTCACTATTGCCTGCAGAGACCCATTCTTGCACCACTCTCTAGCTCTTCAGCAAACAAAATGCCTTCTGCTACAGCCAAATATTTTACATTTCGACTCATCAGTCCAGAGCATCTGCTGACATTTTTCTGCACCCCAGTTCCTATGTTTTCATGCATAGTTGAGTTGCTTGGCCTTGTTTCAACGTCGGACGTATGGCTTATTGGTCGCAAGTCTTCCATGAAGACCACTTCTGACCAGACTTCTCCCAATGGGTTTACCAGGGTCCCACTGTTTTCTGCCAGTTCTGAGCTGATGGCACTGCTGGACATCATCCCATTGCAAAGAGAAGTAAGCATGTGTCTTTCATCTGCTGCACTAAGTTTCCTTGGCTGACCCCTGCGTTAATGATTGTGTTTCAACCTACATATGAAATTGATAATTGTTAGCACCTGTTTGGTATAGTTGTTTAATGATACACCTGACTATATGTCTACAAAATCCTTGACTTTGTACCTAGAAGTGATGCTGTTTTGAAAGCAAAGGGTGGTCACACCAAATATTGATTTGATTTAGATTTTTCTTCTGTTCATTCACTTTGCTTTTGGTTAATTGATAAAAAAATAAACTATTAACATGTCTATTTTTTTAAAGCATTCTTACTTTATAGCATTTTTTTCACACCTGCCTAAAACACACTTATCCCCAAATATTAATAACTCCCATTGCATGGCCAAATAGCCCAAGCTCATGCTTAGCACTTATATTAACCAAACTGTCTTCCAACTGCTTTAACCGCAAGACTGTCCGGATGGATCACAGAGAGGGACAATCTTCAATGAACATAGGGAAAAACCTATCAAGGAGGGCAGGGTTTTCCTTATGATCACAGTAAGAAGATTGTCACTTGCTGTGAGCTGTCTGGTCAAGAGACCAGATTCCATATCTGAGGGGAGGAGGCTTACACTAGGTAAAAGGGGCGGGAGTGGGATACTTTATAATTTAACTATTCTCAAACTACAACTCTGACAGTATTGAAATAACACTCAACATGGCCCAAATACTATGAAGATTAATCAGAACTGCTTTCTTTGTGAAACATTTACTATCCTTTTAAAGGGATAGTAATACTTCATTTTATCTTTATTTTATTTTGTAGGCATTAAAAAAACATGAAGAACGATATAAGTCTTATCGCTCAAACCTTTATGGTTTGAGAGATATTCACAAGCAAAGTTTCCCCTCCCGCCCCTTTTACCTAGTGTAAGCCATCTCTTCTCAGATGCAGGGGCGGACTGACCATATGGGCATTCGGTCATGGACCGAGGGCCCATGACCGAAGGGGGCCCGTCGCCACTTCCAGCAATGCCACTGCCGCCTGCCACTTATGGGGCCTGTCTGTAGCGCTGCTCAGCTGCTCTCCAACTACGGCCACCGGCGCGCCGTTCTAGTAATACAGAGCACTGGGAGATAACATCATCTCCCAGCCTCTGCATTACTAGAGGCACGCGGGACTTCGCACAGTGTTAAGCCACGCCGCTAGACCACCAGGGACTGCAGGTAGGGGCAGTGTGGAGATGAAGGGGCAATGTGGAGATGGGGGCATTGTGGAAGGGGAAATGTGGAGATGAAGGGGGCATTGTGGAGATGAAGGGGCATTGTGGAGATGAAGGGGCAATGTGGAGATGGGGGCATTGTGGAAGGGGCATTGTGAAGATGAAGGGGGCATTGTGGAAGGGGCATTGTGGAGATGAAGGGGCAATGTGGAGATTTTTGGACCAGGGGCCCTGGGTCCTGTCAGTCCACCCCTGCTCAGATGTGGAATGCAGTCCATAGATCAGACAGATAACAGCAGGGGACAATCTTCTTCATATGAGAACAATGAAAGCCCTGCTCCCCTTGACAAGCTTTTCAGCTTTTTCCCTTACCTTAATTGAAGATTGTCCCTCTCTGCAGTCTACCTGGGCACCTCCCTTCTGCTCTGGCTGAGCAGTGTTACATCAGTAAAAGGGGCGGGAGGGGGGCACTTTGTCATTGAATTACTCTTGAACTACAACTCTGACAGAATTGAAATAACACTCTCCAAAGTCCAAATACTATGATGATTAATTAGAGCTGCTTTTATTATGAAACATTACTATCCCTTTAACTGGGGACACCTAGAAAATAAACACATTTTAGGACTGCACTGAAATCAAAGCAGCCCTGCAGTATGCATTTTTCATATTTGTACCCGGTTAAAGGTGAGGTCTGGTCACCCTATATTAGAGTCCTCTATGGCATTCAGGGGGTTAATATCATAATTTACATCAATGGAAATGTTAACATTTTTTATTTGTTCCTATGATATAGCTAGTTCGTTCCTGACTTGCTTTTTTTTTTTTTTAGGTTGCTGAATACAGTCCAAAATGTTGTAATAAGAGTTATTATCATATGACAGCGTTTTGCATCATTTGCAGGGTTAATCTGCAGAAATCACAATGACTCAGCTAGATTCTTTCCTCCCGTATCAAGATTCTGCCTACACTTTTAAACCTTTTAAACGTTCCCTATTCCCACTCTGTTTTCCCAGGCAGAGGCTTATCTCACAAGGGTGGCCACTCCCCCCTGCTTTATCTGCCAGCACACAGCTCCTATATTTATATCAAAGAGAGCGGACGGTTCCTTCACCCTCACTGTAAGACAGCAGTATGGCTCTCACCAAGGACACCCGCATCCGGTTAAATGATGGCAACTCCATGCCCATTGTTGGCCTGGGCACGTATGCTCCATCTGACGTAAGTCACAATTCAAACCGCACTGGTATCCTATATCCCAGAGGTGCTCAGACCTGACCTCAATGTCCCACAACAGTGCACATTTTCAGGATCTCATCAATTTGACACAGACAGTGTCATTAAAGTGCACCTGTAACTTTAAAGGGATAGTAATGTTTCATAATAAAAGCAGCTCTAATTAATCATCATAGTATTTAGACTTTGGAGAGTGTTATTTCAATTCTGTCAGAGTTGTAGTTCAAGAGTAATTGAATGACAAAGTATCCCCCTCCCGCCGCTTTTACTGATGTAACACTGTTCAGCCACAGCAGAAGGGAGGTGCCCAGGTAGATTGCAGAGAGGGACAATCTTCAATTAAGATAAGGGAAAAACCTGAAAAACTTGTCAAGGGGGGCAGGGCTTTCATTGTTCTCATAGGAAGAAGATTGTCCCCTGCTGTTATCTGTCTGGTCTATGGACTGCATTCCACATCTGAGAAGAGATGGCTTACACTAGGTAAAAGAGGCGGGAGGGGAAACTTTGCTTGTGAATATCTCATAAACCATAAAGGTTTGAGAGATAAGACTTATATCATTCTTCATGTTTTTTTAATGCCTACAAAATAAAATAAAGTTAAAATGAAGTATTACTATCCCTTTAAGATAAATGTATCTTGTTCTAAAGTGGATTTGTTAACTACCAGCTTTGTGTCATTAAACATGACATGCCACAAAGGTATCAATTATACAAAATTTTATAGCGATTTCTCAATATCCCAAACCAGTCTGCGTTAGAAGTCTATTACGTGATGGTGTGTTGTATCTTTCATAGAAATCAAATAAGAGCTCAGAAGCTATGATTTATCGTGCATGTGCTGTTGCAAAGATATTTTCCTTGCACGCCCCACTTCCCGCTTTGTTTTTATACGTGCACCTGGGTTCATGCCTGGAGAACTAAAAATAAAACAGAGCAAAAAGATGGTGTCTCATGGGCCAAAGACATTAATACCTTCATATCCTATTATAGACTAGCAATGTGGGACAGCGTTTCCTGTCATGTTATGACCGTTGGGCATACGTTTCTGAAATGTTGACACACTGATAAGCAAAGGCATATGCAACACACAGGCAGACACATACACACAGTGAGCGGCAGAAACATGCAAAAGACATGCACACATACAGACACACCGGAGATGCACACATGTACACACATGTAACAGAGATGCACACACACATGCAACAGACATGAGCACACACACACACACGCAACTGACATGCACACACACACACACACACAACTGACATGCACACACAAGCAAATGACATGCACACACACAAGCAACAGACATGCACACACACAAAAAAAACATACGTACACACACACCAGACACACACAGAGGGGAACACTGACACAGTGATAGCCCCCCACCCCATGTGTGAAGGATCCGGCTCTTGCTGGTCCCCTGGATCTGTATGTTCTGAGTGTAGAAGTGTGGGCTGTGGCCACTCTGTGATTATTGTAGGAGTTTACAGTGCTGTGTAGGTAACAATCTTGTTTTGAAGTGAATATCTGTAGTATTCAGACAGTTAGAAGCCAAATGTAGCCCTCTAAGGACCAGAGGACATCGCTTCACAATGTGTTGCAGCCCCCCTCTGTGTTTTTGAAACCATTAAATTAATGGTATTTCCTTTACTTTGGGGCAGAATTGCAGTATTATGCCTCTGAGTGTTTGGTGTGTAGAAGTGGAAAGCAGAAAACAAAAGGAAATTATGTGAGAGAGACTTATACCAGCATGTTAAGCCAAATAGTGACATGCAGTATACAATGGTGTGTCATGTCAGAATTAACCCTTTGAGTGCTGGAAAGGCATCCAATGCATTGTGGTGCAATGCATGTTACTTCTCTGGTACTCAAATGGTTAAATAGAGTGCTGTTAATGTATAAAGAAGTTGCCCCGATGACATAAATAATCTACATTCAGCGCCCCACGTTACTGGCCCCGTTACAGCAGAGATACTATTCTCTCCACAATGTGCCGTGCAATGTCCCTATCCAGTGCGGGAGGAAGAAGCCGCTGTTGAGACTGAGGGAGCAGGCCTGATCCCAGAGGCTGGATAGCGACCATGGAGAGGCCGTGCTGGGCATCTGGGAGTTGAGGAAAGACCAGGGATTCTGGGCCTCTACTGTCCATCCCCCACACAAAAAAAAAAAAAAGCTCCAAAAAACCCCAACATGGTCACACTGGAAAAATTCAAGAGTGTATAATGTTTTAACCCTTTGAGTGGCAGAGGGTTTCTCATTGCATACCCCTCTGCACTCCAAGGGTTAACTGTTTGAGTAGCATAGGCATCCAAGAGCCCTCCCTCTCTTGTACATTCCTTCCCTGCAAGTCAAGAGTCTATAAGTGTTTAACAAGAGAAGTGCAGGAGAGGGCATTTTGTGTGTGTGTTTGTGCCATGTTTTTTGGTTGTTGAGGCGGATGTTAAGGGAGGGCACACTGCGTGCAGAGATTTTGACCACTCCTGTCAAAATCATGTCCCCGTATCTCCAGGACTGGCAGTATGGAGGATATATGAATTTGTCCTCCCTACTGTGGCCACTGTGGAACAGCTTTGGCTGTCACTTTATGACCGTTGGGCGTACTTGTCTGTAATGTACACACACTGATACACCCAGGCATATGCAACACACAGGCAGATACATACACACATGAGACACACACATAGAACAGACATGCACACAGACACACATACACACACATGCAGCAGAGATGCACACATGCATGCAACAGATATGCACACACATGCACAGAGGGGGACACAGACACAAAGATAGGCCCCCCTGTCTCTGTTGGTCATGGCTCTTGCTGGTCCCCTAGATGTGGAGGTTCTGAGTGTAAAGGTGTGGGCTCTGGCCACCCTGGGATTGGTGTAGGAGCTTTACAGTGCTGTGTAGATAAGCATCTTGTATTGTAGTGAACATTTCCAGTGCTGAGAGAGTTAGGAGCCCTCTAAGGACTTCACAATGTGTAGCTACTCCCCTTCCCCAGTCTTGAACCATTACACCAACGTTATTTTTTTACTTCTTCTTTACTTTGGGCCAGAATTGTAATATTATGCCTGTGTGTATTT
The DNA here is from genome assembly GCA_037306005.1 of Rhinophrynus dorsalis. Taxonomy (NCBI): domain Eukaryota; kingdom Metazoa; phylum Chordata; class Amphibia; order Anura; family Rhinophrynidae; genus Rhinophrynus; species Rhinophrynus dorsalis. The sequence continues at coordinate 32,867,299 of CM074721.1, read as the reverse complement.
GGGTTGTGCAAATGGAAAGCAGAAAATGAAAGGAGTGCTGTACCAGCATGTTAACCCTTTGAGTGCCAGAGGGGTTTACAACTCCTTTCTTTGCAATGTGCTTCAAACCCCTCTGGCACTCAAAGGGTTAAGGTATAAAGTGGCATGCAGAATACACTGGTGTGTAATGGGAAGCGTATTCATACCTGGGATCTTTGTCTTGTGGCATCCCGGGAGGGGACTCCTGTGGTGCTGCTTGGGGGGGGAGATCAATGAGGCAAATGGGTTAAAAGGGGCAGGGATTAATCATGAGTGGAGGCGGGGCTTCACGGACATATGAAAAAGTGTTCGGAATAGTCTGGGGAAGGAGGAGAAGTGGGAGGGAAATCGAAGTTTACAGTGTGAGTCATTTGAGGATGCTTTCCCCCATGCTTCTGGTCTGTACTACAGGGTAAAAGTTGATACACAACCAAATGGCAGTCTGTTGGTTAAGTGTGTACCTGATGGCTGCCTGTCCTCTTTCTTACATGGCAAATGTTGAAACCCATGAAGTAATTCAGCAATGAGGGTCTCCCTTAACCATTTCAGTGCCATTATGTTCCCTGATGCTGCAGCTTCCCTTCAGTTGCCATATTACAAGTCCGGCTGAGGCCACTGGGAGTCAGAGTGAGTGTGTGGTATGTGCCTGTGTAAAAAATATGTATCACATTGTGTGTGTGTGTCTGTGTGTCAGCCATGTGTCGTTTTTGATTGAGGAGGATGCTGAGGGAGGGCAAACTCCTTGCAGAGATTTTAACAGTAGTGCCCAGGGGCCCAAAATCTTGACCCCCCCCCCGTATCTCCAGGACTGGCATTATAGAGGAGATATGAATATCCCGTCCTAACTGCCACCCCTGGTGTGTGTATCTCCTGAGGAGACATAAATTATGTAATGAGGCTTTTATATATATATATATATATATATATATATATATATATTTTATATATATATATTTCACAATGGTCCTACTCACATACATAGATGGGAACTCTTGTGGTTTGAACTGGAGACTCTGGGTTTTGATACATATCTAAGAGTCTCACTTTGTTGGGTGAGAGTCTTCTGTGTTACCTGTCACATGAACTACAATAACTTACTGCTTCTTTATTCTCTCTATTGATGCAATTTACAATTGAAAGGCAGAGGGAGACAATCTGATTGTCTTGTGTGTTTAAGTACTGATATGTCTAAGTTGTTGCATGTTAACTCTTTGAGTGCCAGAGAGGTATCCAACGCATTGCAAGGCATTGTCCTATTCCTGTGGGTACATTTTTAGGTTAACGTGGCAGTCCAGAGCACGCACTAAGCTGGTTATGCTGTCAGAGTGCACAGGCTGAAATTCCCCAACCTGAGATGGCAAATTGTGATCTTACTGTGACCTTTTATGTAGCCACAGTTGACTGTTTTCTGTGTCTACTAGAGAGCTGAGACAGCAGCTGCTCTCCCTTAACCCTTTGAATGCCATAGGGATGTGCAGCACATTGCTTTGCAATGCGTTTACACCCCTGTGGCACTGTAGGTGTTTTAACCATACCTGGCAACTTGCTGTATTCGACCCAGGGTCTCCGGGTTTATGAAGAAATCTCCAGAGCTCTGGATCAGTCACCAAATTCTCTGGTTCCATTAGGGAAACAACAGCATTCAATCCAGCCACTTGCCCTTTTTTTTCAGCCTCACAGCTTTTTTTTTTTTTTTAATATTACTATGTCACCCTAATCCGGAATAACCTCTTGGTGACGGGGTGAGGCGGGGATGAAGTCTTTTGAACCAGCCTGCACACAATAGACATGCACACAGGCAAAGGCTGGCTCAGTAAGGTGCCTGCAATAGCATTTCTTGTAGAGAGAATGTGTGTGAGTAGTTATTGCCAGGCCTGAACCCATTGATCCCATTCACCTGTGATTAAGCCCTGCCCACATGATGCACTAAAAGTGTCAGCTGGACATGCCAACTCACAAGTGTATTTCTCTGGGGACCGGGACCGAGGATAATAAGGTTCCCAAGTATTGTTACGACCCAAAGAATCCCCTGCCCACTTCACAAATCATGTACAGATACTGAGAACTAGAAATGCAGCTGTTACATGTAACAGTTTCTCTGCCAGTTCTGCCTTTAAGTGAACCGGCTGATCAGCTGTTTGCAATGCACAAAGGACTATCCACTAATCAGCTTATTCATGTGAGTAGAAGACTCACAAAGCACTCTGCAAGGCAAATGGCGTGCCTTGCAATTCATCTGTTTCCATGGATCACCTGATTATCGCATAGAAACAGCAGAGAAGTTGTTTCATGTAACAGCTGCTTTGCAAGTTATCAGTGTCTGTATGTGATTTGTGAAGTGGGGCAGTGGATGTGTTAGGGTATAACCCCTTCAGTACCAAGAGATGCGCAGCACATTTTTTACTCAGTAGGAAAGGCCGTAACATATAAGTTTTCATTAAAGGGACAGTAATGTCCCATAGAAATTGTTTCTTGTTTTGTAGAGCTTAAAATAATCTAAGTGCTACAAACCCTAATTCTCAAACTGCTATGGTTTGAGATACATAGGCATTGAAAGTCCCCCCACTCCATTTCTCCTAGGGGGTCAGGGGTCTTGAAACAGGCCATAGCTTTGGTTGGGGGGAAGGGAATGGATATGTAGAGAACACATCAGGCCCTTGTGGCGCTTTGGGCCCTTCCCAACGGTAGAATGGTCACTAATTGTGTGATAAAGAGGCCAGCGGCCTTGGGACAAGGACACCCGGACTGTGGTTGCAGGTTTAATCACCGGCCCCATTGAGCTGCAGTGACCAGCTAATGGGGTGCTGTAAGATGGAATCTAAAATTGGGGTGAGACTAAAGCTCAGAAAAGGGGTAGGCAAATTGATGGCCTACCAAGGTAGGAATTGGCAAGGGCTTAAAGTAAGGAGATTAAAATGGTTGTGTATTGTAGTTTCAAAAAAGCAGTGGCCTGAGTTAACCCATATCATGTGTCTGTGTCTTTACTTGTGCAATTACCCCATGTATAAGACATGTCAAACAAAAATGCTGTTTTGTTTGTTATATGTTATATTGTCATAATGTTCAACTCCTAAACCCTAAATATGTAACCTAATCTCTAATCATATCCATACATTAACCCTTTGGTCACCAGAAACCTTGTCACAGTGAGAGTATCCTTGTGTGACTCAGCAGGAAAAGTCCTCAGCATAGTCATTGGTTGATGGCAGCTGTGGTTCTTAAGAGCTTGTAGCCCAACTGAATAGCCCTACAACATATGTTTCTTTTCATAATGAAAGTTTACTGTTTAAAAAGGGCTATTTGAATTAATGGACATTTGGGGGGTAATTTTCTTTGTCCCTTATGGTACAGGTGGTTTGCAGCAGAATTGCTTCACTTTCTTTGAGCATATGGACCTCTGTACGGTGTATATTTGTATAAGTCAAGGGACGCATGACATTTAACAGTAAAAAAAGGTGTGCTTGGCTCTGTGCGCACAAGGGGAATGCTTAGCGGACCTGTAATGGGGCCGCCCACGTCAACATCAGCATTTATTATTGGCTGATGCCCACGTGGGCTGTCCAGTCATTGGAGGCTGCAAAGATCATCACACCCTCTACTGTGAACATTCTGCATGGTGGTTCCATAGACCTCCATACAGAACAGTCATGTAATTTGGATGTTTTCTAGCTTGAACATTAACCCTGTTGCGCAGCACTTTTTGCAAGGCTCTGAGCACCCCTCCAGCACTCAGTGTTAAACATGTAGCTTGCTGCAGTGGCTTGTGAAATGCTCTGCACAAGTGTTGCATTTGTCATCCATGTCAACAGGCCCATACACATGAATTTGTTACATTTTCTTACAATGAATGCTTAATTTATGTTGCTCTTGTGAAAAGGGCCACAGAGGTTTGACCTCCCCATCTGTACACAACAGAACAGATTGAGTGAGTGATTTTTCCCTGTTTTCTCACACTCCATATTTACTTTTGTTTTTATATTTTAGGTCCCTAAAACTGTTGGAGAAGAGGCCATCAAGGTAGCTATTGATCTTGGTTACCGACACATAGATTGTGCCTACATCTATGGCAATGAGGTGCAAGTTGGTCAGGCCATTCGGTCGAAGATCGCAGATGGCACAGTGAAGAGAGAAGACATATTTTACACTGGGAAGGTATTGAGTTTATTAAATATTTTTCTTGTATTTTGCTAAGGGTTTGATAGTGGCTGATGGGGCAAAAGACAGGTGTCTAATGTTTTAAAGCAGGCATGTCAAACTCGCGTGCAGTCAAAGGTTGCATTCGCAACATTCCCCTCCAAGGAAGGAGGGCCACACCATAAGGTACCAATACCATATACTTCTTTTCCCACCCCCCCTCCCCTTTCCCAGAAATAATGACACAGCACACATAAATAACGACACCAACAACCATGTAGGTGGCAAAGTAAAGAGGTCACAGCTTTATTAAAGTTGGTTTGACCTAGTTAAGGGAACCCACCCAATCACCCAACGTGGTGCCCTGGACCCATAGCCACAGCCTGGTCCTCACCATCACCCTGCCGCTGGGAAGCTTGGGGCTTACGGAGCCTCGAGACACCCTTGCCATGGAAGACACCTGCCCTGGTCCCCAGTGACAGCTACCTCAACTCACTGGGGAGACAACCTGGACAATGCCGATCCACAACAGCTTTGCCTGTCTTCCCTCACCTCAGTACATCATTGGCTTTAGCCCACCCTCCAGGTGTCCTGACTGCCAAGTCAGTAACCCACCCGTACAGCAACCAACTATGGCTAAACCGCACTGTCTGGGCCCAGGAGCACCACCTTGCGGCCACCCTCCTCCTAATGCTCTGACCCCATACTACACTCAATGGCCCTTCAGATATTATCTAGGTAGATATCCAAATCCTTGTTAGACAAATGAATCCCATCCTCACGGTAGAGACCCGTGTTTTTAATGGCAATGTTACCGTGCCAGATGGTGTCCCCTTGCATGAAAGAGATATATCATACAATAGCGTTTACCTTTTTTTCTGGAGGCTTCAGTGGCATAAGGTGCCTTGCCCCTCTCCATATCAACCTAGGAATGATCTAAAATGAAAAGATTTTTACAAAAGGACAGATGAGATTGATTTTTCTGGCATGTTGTCTTGATGATTTTGATCAGACCCACAGACTCCATGTAAGTGAAGTCATTGCCCCCAGGGTGTAAAATGACCATGTCTGGGCTCCCCCACTTCCCCCATGCCATCGAGAACATCTCTTCCATATGTTCCCACTGTAAACACCGAATACTGCACCAGTTAATTTTTATGTGCTTCTTCTCCAGTTCTAGCTGACTATAGCCGGCATGCTTTGCCAGCCAGTGAATGAAGGAATGTCCTAGCACCAGTACCTACTGAAAAACGCAAAGTGTTAGCATACCTTCTATCATTAGAATATACACCTTAGAACTTTACAAAACAGTGTTAGCATACCTGCCATCATTAGAGCCTACACATTATAACATTGCATAACCATTCCCATTATTGACTCTGCCCCCCCAAAAACAAAACAAAGTTCCTACATACACACATGGTCCCTACTTCTGGACGTATGTATGAGCTATGTGCCCTTGACAATACTAACTCCTCAGTCCCTAGGTGCCACCGTTTTATTCCGTAAACACCCTCCAGTTTCCCTCACCTGTCTCCTAACCAATCATCTTCTTTCCCGCCACTGGGAGGGTGGAGGAAGGCCATCCTCTGTCTCTCCAGGACCTTCCCCCTCCCCCTGAGACAAAAGGGAAGAAGAAAGCATGGCATGGCCCCTTATGATGGCATCTGGGCTTGTTTCTGAGCCTTCGCTCTTTATTTTCCCGCGTAAGTGCACACCCACACAAACATTTCATAAAATATAAATACTAGCAAAAGAAGAACGTCAATGCCCATGCAAAAAAGAGTCAGGGTTAAAGAAGAGATACAGGTAGTGGAGTGGATATGTGGCCCTCTGTGTCATCTACATTGTGGTCCCTATAGTCTATGTCTTTATAATGCAGTGTAAACCCAGTAAAATATTGTACTGAAACGTGAAGACCGGTGAACTTTCTGTTTTACCATGTCAACTGAATTATTTGAAAATGCAACACCAGTTTTGCAGAACACGTAAAACAGCTAAATAATAATAATAAATATATGTGTGTCTTACTCTGTGTGTTGAAGTGTGCGTTTGTAGTCCATTGTACAGTAAGAGGAAGGCTGGTAGGGTATGAATGGTGTGTTGCCATGACAAAATACAGTAAGGTTGAGGTTGGCAGGCACTGCAGATGGTCATACCCTGTTTACTCTAGGTGCATTAGCAGTGAGCAGGAGGGAAAACAAAAGACTCCCCTCAAAAAAAGGAATCCCCTAAGTGAGGCACACCAAGTCAATAACATATGACAAAATTTTATTAGTACAAAAAGAACATACACACAAATCATTAGTATTTAAAACATACTAAAGGGAGACACTCACAGCCAAAGTAAATACAGTACAGTTTACTGTTTAACCCCTTAACGACCCTTGACGGTCATAGTACGTCATGGGTCGATCTGAGTTAATGACCCATGACGTACTATGACCGTCATGGAATTCCGGGCTTCCCTCGCGGCTGCACGCCATTCGGGGAGTCCGGAACCGGAAGGAGTAATAAAAAAAAAAATGCTCCGTGGTCCTCAACTGACCGCGTCATGCCGATCGGGCGGTCGTTAAGGGGTTCATGTGCAAACAAGATCATAGTAGACTGTCTATTATTACATATACTCTCACTGCAAGAAGAAATGTAAGTCATGAAACATAATAATACATTTAGCGTGAAAACACTAAATAACAATCACCTGAGGAAAAGCCTCAAGAGAACACACAAATAACCTGAACCCCAAAACTGATGCAAAATGTGCACTGCCATGCGCAGAATAAAATTGCGTTGGGAGATGGCACGTCAAGAGTCAACCCTCACAGCGACTGTCCAGCCCGACACGTATCGCCATGAGTGCTTTTGTACTCTAGTGTTAAATGCCCTTGTCATTAACGTGTTAACCTCTTAAGGACCGGTGCGTTCTCACGCAGCCAGCACTTAAAGGAGCAGTAAACGTTTTTATGAAAACACATATTTTACAAAACATTTCCTGCTGAATAAAACAAGATCACTCCCATCGCTGTCAGATGTTTTATTCAAAACTAGTTGAAGAGCCCGTTACACGGGCCACAGTGCCACTGCAAGCCGGTCGCGGGGCAGTCATGTGCAGTAGAGACTGCCTGCGCCGCGGCTGATACAGACGTCCAGCTCTGTATCAGCCACAACGCGAGTAGTCTCTACTGCACATGACTGCGTCGTTACACGCGTTTTAGCGAATTATTATATAAGATGTACAACAGTTCAAATAACCAGGAAGTGAGTTTACTGTGTTTACTTCCTGATAGTTCTAACTGACAGGAAGTGAATTTACTGTGTTTACTTCCTGATAGTTCTAACTGACAGGAAGTGACTCAGCAGTTTCTATCACATTCTATGGAGAACTGTATGTCTCTGACTTTCCTCTCCATTAGAATCTAACAGGAAATCTAATTAGAATTTGACCACTAGAGTGCACTGCTAATGTAAAAAAAACATGGGTTTATACTGTAATAACTCTGGATATATAAATCTCTCGGCAGTGGGAGTACCCTTATTTTACTCAATAGGAAAATCCCTACAATATATATTTTTTCATAAAAAATGTTTACTGCTCCTTTAAGGACCACGGAGCTTTTTTTTTTTTTTTTTTTTTAAATTCCGATTCAGGGTTCCATGTACATCATGGATCGTTTAGGGGCATCCATCCAAGTGTCCAGCGTCGTTAAGAAGCTTATAGATTTTTTTTTTCTCTAATCTTCTAAGGAGGATTCCCATGTTTACTTCTCAAGGCCAGTCAGTTGGCAAGGTTTTCATTGTGTCACCATTTAACACAAAGGAGGTTTTTTAAGGTTTTAGCCTCTTCCAAATGCTGAAGGAAAACTAACAATAGCTAATAATAACCCACCCAATTAACTCACTATGGCCAGAAAATCCTGACGGCCCCTATAAAGTTTGCAATTGTTCCTTTGTTCATGAGATCTGCAAGACCTAAACAGTCACGCCAACCGCAAGCAAAGCTGACAATCCGGACTGTAAAATAAAACTGACTTTATTTACTTATTTAAATATACAGATTATCCAACAGCACATTCATTAGTATACATTGATCTTACACTTTTCAGACATGCCCCCTTTAACCCCTTAACGTCCAATGCCGTCCCATCACAGCTGTCCAGCACTTAAGGACCAGTGACGGTCCTGTCACGTCATGGAATTCAGGGCTCCCCAAGCGGCGTGAATCGGATCCAAAAAAAATAAAAAATGCCCCGTGGTCCTTAAGTGCTGGAAGCACATGCACGCCGGTCCTTAAGGGGTTAACAATTTGAATGGCAATCAAATGGAATCCATAAGTAACTTTGTAACATGTAAGCTAACGTATGCCGATGTGGGCTGTCAGATACACTGTACTTTTAAATAAGTAAATTATGTCAGTATTAATCCTATTGAGCCTCTGGAGAGGGCTTATGTGCGGTGTCTGGGGCTATATAAATTACATGAGTCTCATCATAAAGCAGTTTGGGTTTAGTCAGGTGGGAGGGCTTATTGTCATTGTACTTGTGAAGTGGGCTGAACAGGGTGGCTAGGATGAGAAGTGGATGGTAAGTGGGAGGAACAGGGTCGGAAGGGTGAGAAGTAGAACAGGGTCAGAAGGATGAGAAGTGGGAGGAACAGGGTTGGAAGGATGAGAAGTGGGCAGAGTTTCACAGGAAACTCACCATCGCAGGAAAAAAACAGCCTCTGTCCCCGGAGACCCAGTAATTAAAGAAGCAGTAAACTTTTTTATGAAAAAAATATATATTGTAGGGATTTTCCTATTGAATAAAATAAGGGTACTCCCACTGCCGAGAGATTTATATTTACAGAGTTATTACAGTTTAAACCCGTTTTTTTTACATTAGCAGTGCTCTCTAGTGGTCAAATTCTAATTAGATTTCCTAGTAGATTCTAATGGAGAGGAAAGTCAGAAAAGTCAGAGACATACAGTTCATCATAGAATGAGATAGAAACTGCTGAGTCACTTCCTGTCAGTTAGAACTATCAGGAAGTAAACACAGTAAATTCACTTCCTGTCATTTAGACCTATCAGGAAGTAAACACAGTAAATTCACTTCCTGGTTATTTAAACTGCTATAATTTTTGAATAAAACATCTGACAGCAGTGTGAGTGACCTTGTTTTATTCAGCAGGAAAAGCTCTGTAAAATATGTGTTTTCATAAAAAAAAGTTTACTGCTCCTTTAACTTTACAAAAAACGGATTCTCCAGGGCAGATCCGGAGAGTTCCTAGGTATTTCCATCATATGTATGTTACCCAATTTTAAAAATGTAATTATATGAACTTAAAGCAGGATCCACTTCATACTGTCTTTATTCAAGAGATAATATCTTCAATCAGTCCTGGATGTCATGTAGGGTTGCAACCCAGCTGGTATTTTACCAGCAGGCCGGTAAAAAATTGGCTTCTTTCCAATGATAAGTCTATGAAGGGAATGCCATGGCCGGTATTTTTTTGAAGAAAAGATGGCAACCCTAATGTCATGTCCATGGGGTGTACGCTATAGTGCAGTCATAAGGAGCTTGATGGTATCAATACTAGTGACAGCCAAATGTGCTCCCCAGTATGCATTACAGTTCTCATACTCTGTAGTGCATACATTGAAGTGCAACCACTGGCAGTGGAGGCTAACATTGTGGGTTGTTCTTACAACCTCTGCTGGGAAGTTGTTCCATGAGTCTATTACTCCTGTAAAGTGTTACACACATTAATCCTGAATTGTCCACTCTCTTACTGGATCATGGCTTCTGGTTCTAGTATTTCTCTTCATCTGAAAAAATGTTTCCATCCTGAATTTTATTAACCCTTTGAGTGCCAGAGGGGTACGGAACGCATTGCTTTGCAATGTTGATTTAAATGGAGCTTTTAACCTCCTGCATGCTAGAGAGGTCTCTAATGCATTACTTCATTGTATTGTAGACCTCTCTAGCATTCAAGTGGTTAATAGCCTCATTTAAAGTGACAGTAACACTTAATAAGTAAAAACATTTTATAGTGTAACTATCCTTTTAAATAGTTGGAAATTAGTATATGTTCCCCTCTGTTGCGGGTTGGTTTGCAGCAGAATAACTCCAATTCTTGTTAGCACGTCCTCCTCAGATGTTAGTGAAATAAGATATTGAAATATTTCTTCTTTAATCTGGAAGTAATAGTTAATACTTTCTACCTAATGTTTTTCAGCTTTGGTGCACGTTTTTCTCTCCGGAGTTAGTACGTACGGCACTGGAAAAATCTTTAAAAGACCTTCAGATGGATTATCTGGATCTGTATATAATGCACTGGCCATGCGCTTTAAAGGTATAAGACATATTCCTACTAATCTCATACTGATGGTTCCATATTCAGTCTGGTAACTAGGGCCATTTCTAGAGAAAACCAAGTGCATACCTCCCAGAACTGTAAATTTCCAAAGAGGGACACTTTTGTTTCAGGTGATGGTGTGTGGCTGGTGGGCAGGACATTACCGAAAATTTTATTTACACAGACTAATTTATAAACACACTAGTTTTACAGGCCGTGTACATGGGCCAACACTGGCAGCACTGCAGTCATGCGCAGTACAGACTGCCCGTTCAGCAGCTGATACGGAACAGGGTGCTCCGAATTCAAACCGGCCTCCTCTCTGCGCACCTTCTGGTGCACAGAGAGGACTCCGGTCTGAATTCGGAGCGCTCCGCTCAGTATCGGCAGCGGCACGGGCACATGACTGCAGTGCGCAGCTGTCTCTACTGAGCATGACGGCTTCTGACAAACATCCTTAGCGAGTTATTATATAGGATATACTGAAGTTTAAACAAACATTAATGTGACTTTTATTGCTGTAGAACAATGTGATTCACTTATACACACACCACACAGTCTGATCTCCTAAACACAGGGACACCAGGGTGGGAAAGAGGGACAGTAGGATTGGGGTTTGCGACACTTGGGAGGCATGTAAGTTCAGCATAGGGAACAAATACACATTCTCATTAGTTTTAGTGGGACTTCTAGCCCCCTGATTGCTAAAGAGGTCTCAACCTCGCTAACATTCAAGAGGTTAAAAGCCAGTTGGAATTAGGGGTGTTTTTGTCCCCTATGGTGCAATTGGTTTGCTCCAGAACTGCAATTACTGATCCTATTGAACACAGTGAATGAGTTCTAAGTTGCAAGCAGATTTAATATAAAATGTCATGTTGTATCCGCCATAGATATTAGAGATGCACCGATACCAATTTTTTATGAGTACGAGTACCGCTACTTTTTTCAAGTACTCACCGATACCAATTACCGATACTTTTTTTTCAGTCATTTGCCAGTTTTCCAAGTACCTAAAGCATATTATATATATATATATATATATATATATGCTTTAAGTACTTGGAAAACTGGCAAATGACCGCAAAAAAAAGTATAAGTAATTGGTATCGGTGAGTACTTGAAATACACACACACCTCCTGACTCTTGATTCTCACCTTTTGCCTCTCTCTCCCCCTCTTGATTCCCACCTTTTGCTTCATTCTCCCCCTCTTGAGCTCCCTCCTTTTGCCTTGGCTTTTTCTCTCCCTTTTGATCCCCCTTTCTCCCCCTCCTTGACTCTTGATCCCACCCTTTTGCCTCTCTCTCCCTCCTGATCCCCCCTCCTTTTGCCTCTTCTTGGCCCCCCTCCTTTTGTCTCCGGATCCTTCCTCCTTTTGCCTCTTTTTTTTTTCTCCTTTAGTCCCTTTTGCCAATTTTTCTCCCTCTTGACCCCCCTCTCTGCCTCTTTCACCACCCTCTCTTGATTCCCCATCTTGCCATCTCTTTGCCTGTCTTACCCTCCCTCTGCCGGGTGCTCGCTGTTCTCTCGCAAGCCCCGGCAGAGGTCAGCATCTGAGTGTTGCCATGGTAACCGACAGCAACGCTACAACGCTGCAGGAGGGAGAGAGGCGACCGGAGAGCATTGTGAGCAGCTCCCAGGGATCTGTCTCTGCAGCACCAACCTGGACACAGGGTATCGGTGCTGGCATCGGCTACATTTGTGCGGGTACGAGTACTCGCTCAAATGCCGGTATCGGCAACGATACCAATACCAGTATCGGTATCGGTGCAACCCTAATAGATATAGAATCATTGAAATAAATTCATAGAACACAAGATACAAAGAAGAAAATGTACAAAATTGCATTTAAATACAAATGGAATCTTTTTGGGAGGAGTTTACATATTTAACCTTTTGCGTGTCAGAGGGGATGTTGCATATACCTCTGGCACTCAAAGGATTAAACATTTAATAAAGAGAGTAAACTGAATTTCACCCCATGCCACCATACCCCCCCAAAAAAAAAATTGCCTTCAGTTTAACCCTTTGAGCATCAAAGTGGGACGCAAAGCATTACTCGCCCTTTTGGCACTCAAAAGGTAAAAACAAATTCTAATAATTTCTGTGTGTGATCATTTGGTAGTAATAAACACTACTGAACTGCTCTGGCAGAAGAAGAATACATTGTGAAGTATTCATTAAATTAAACACTCTGCAATATAAACATTATATATTTTTAAAAGCATAAAAATAATCACCCACAGCACCCATTCTCTTAAATGGCTTTGACTTTAGGCATTCTGCAAACACATAATGTGTACACTTACAATGCCTACTCTGTTAATTTATTGATTGATTAATTTAATCTTAAGAATGAGCTCCCTGGATTGGTTAGGAGAGAGCTTTCAGTGAGGGAACATGAAAGCAGGGGTATTGATTAGAGTTGCCACCTTTTCCTCAGAAAAATACCAGCCAAGGCATTCCTTCCATAGTCTTAACATTGGAAAGAAGCCAATTTTTTACCGGCCAGCCGGTAAAATACCGGCTGGGTGGCAACCCTAGTAGTGATACAATATAAAAAAAAGAGACAATGTAGAACGGAAAGCACACAGCACCCGGTGCCCTGACGAGACTGGAGCTTTATATTACAACCAGCTTTGATGTTCTATCAAATGGAAAACTCTCTGGAAATGAACATCCAGTGAGCTAACTGTCAGAGAGATGAAAATTCTAAAGAATAGGTGAAGATGAAGAGAAAGAAAATAAAAATATAGGTGATCTGACTGTACATATGAATTTGTAGAATATGTGAAGTGAAAATAAAGGGTTACTATTCCTTTAACAGTTTTCACTGATACCTTTCCCATGGAATATGATCGCAGGATCAGCTCTGTGTATATGGCACAACTACAAGTACAGATATTAATTACTACTGGAACATGTAATCCACAGACCACACCTGACCTCCAGGCTTAGTCTATGTCTGTCCTAAACTGGTTCAGCCTCTTCCTCTTCTAATGATGAAAATCCTTCCCCAAAACAAAACGCCCTTCTCAAATCTCAGATTTAGGATCAAGTCTTTCTCTCCACTATTACAATGGGCAATATGTATAACGTAAAAACTAATCATTGTAGGGAACACTAAGAATCTGAATTGGCAAATATGGACCTTGAATGCCACAGAGGTCTGCAACGCACTGCTTAATTCAAGGTATAAACAAATTCCATTTAAAAGACAGTTATATTTCATATTTAATATATATATATTTACTCTAGAGAAAAGACGACTAAGAGGAAATCTTGTCACATTGTACAAGTATATGAGAGGTTAATACAAGGATCTCTGCGGTGAGCTATTTATTCCAAGGCCTGATCAGGTGACCAGGGGGCACCCCTTGAGATTAGAGGAAAGGAGGTTTAAACTTCAGCAGAGGAAGGTTTTTTTTACGGTAAGGTCTGTTAATTGTGGAATTCATTGCCCAGGGAGGTAGTTATGGCAGATACAATGGATACATTTAAGAGAAGATTAGATACATTTCTTTCAAAAGGGAACATACAAAGTTATATTGTTAATCAGTAGGCAGATCAGGAAGGTCAGATAAAGACTAATTTAATTGGTAGCAGGAAAGCTATAAAATTCTCAGTTACTGGGGTATGAGGCGAGGATTGAACTTGATGGACTTCTGTCTTTTTTCAACCTAGTTTACTATGTTACTATGTGTGTATATATATATATATATATATATATATATATATGTATATATATATATGTATATATATATATATATATATATATATAGTGAGAGAAATGGTAATCTTCTGCCATGAAACCAGTGCACGCATAGGACTTCAATAGTACAAAAAATGTTTATTCAATCGACGTTTCGACCCCCTAGAGGGCCTTTATCAAGACAATTAGTGTAACACCCAAGTGCCCCTTTATACAGTGATACATTTTTAAAAAAACCCGCCAAGAGCGCTCATCTGCGGCCCGCGGTGACGCCACACAATGC